>CAJNDV010027002.1:34491-74228 GCA_905221635.1 Symbiodinium sp. CCMP2456 | reverse complement strand
TAGGAGTAGCAGTAGGAGTAGCAGTAGGAGTAGCAGTAGGAGTAGGAGTAGCAGTAGGAGTAGTAGTAGGAGTAGTAGTAGGAGTAGTAGGAGTAGTAGTAGTAGTAGTAGTAGTAGTAAATAGTAAGTATTAAGCATTAAGTAGTAAGTAGTAAGTAGTAGTAGGAATAATAGTAGTAGGAACAATAATGATAATGGTAGTAGTAATCATAGTAGTATTAGCAGTATTAGTAGTAGTAGTAGTAGTAGTAGTAGTAGTGGTGGTGGTAGTAGTGGTGGTAGTAGTAGTAGTAGTAGTAGTAGTCGTGGTAGTAGTAGTAGTAGTAGTAGTAGTAGCAAGTAGCAAGTAGCAAGTAGCAAGTAGCAAGTAGTAAGTAGTTTGCAGTCAGTAGTAGTTCCGGTGGAACAACGACCTACTTCGGCGCCTTAGGACTAGCAGCTTCAAGTTTGAGGATTTTTAGGTGCGGGGTTGAAGGTTTATTCTTGCGGGCGTGCTAAGTCTTGTCTCCGGATCAAAGCAGTTACGACATACTCTAGCAGCTGTATTGGGTCAGCGTCGAAACATCTCAAGAGGCTGCCTCGTACGCTGATGCTGCAGGATCGTAGTAAGCGCTTTGATCGTAGGAAGCCTGTCAGTCAGACAGAAATTCCGCAGAACACTGGCTGCTGTCGTTTACGCAAAAACTTGTAAAGTTGGGCGTAGAAGTCTAGTACCGACACGTGAAGCATACGGGTATCTACAAGTGAAACAAATCCTTCCAGGATGTTGTAGGTTGTCTAGACATGTTGGTGATGCTGTCTCATGCTGGCTCGACGCGAAGGGGAGCGCGTGCGTAAAAGCTATAAGTTGTCCGCTGCCTTTTCGTGCCTCTGCTATCGTGCATCATAAGAACAGTCTCAAACTGGACAGATACTTCAACTGGTGCAGTTGTTGGCCTTGTCGCCCTTGAGAACCATTCAGAAAAAACTACTCTACATATGTATACAAACACACAAAAGCGCACATGTGTGGTTGTACAACGTTATCTATAGATAGATAGATAGATAGATAGATAGATAGATATACGTGCATATGTGCTTGGGTGCCACGGAGTTGGGGCTCCAGTTATCACGTATACGCCTTAGGTTGAGCGACCTTCCAAGCAGAACACATCATCTTCTATTGTGTGACGCTTAGCAATAGATAAGACCCGGTGTTAGATTCTTGGATGCGATTTAGCCAGGCTCGCACAGTCAACAATTGATTGATTGAAACCGCATTAGACGCAAGCAATGCCGTGAATGCTATAGAGCGTGAATATTGAATCAGTACGGTCGCACAGATAAACGCGTTCCCATGTTGCAGTATACATAACCAATGTTCGTTAATTTCGCCTATCTACGTCAAACGAGCACAGCTTCCTACCGCAAGTTGAAAGGAACTGGTCCGACAAAACAGGCAAAAGCATTTCGTTGTTGTATAGCCGGGTTGGATAGAAAACTTGCTGCTACTTGGATCGAGGGTACGATTTTCCGAAGAATGCTGTACTGCGTGATTTGACTAAATCGAAGTATTTCGTTTACATAACAATTGCAGAATAATATTCATGTTCATTGACGGCTTCCCTCAGCCGGGACAGACTTAATAAGACACTAGTCGTTTGCATGGCGGTCATGACCGAGCGAGTCAGTTTTGTTGTTTCTCTTGTTGTTGTTGTTGTTGTTCATGCCAGCTCTGTCCTTTGTAAAAACTATTTTGGATGTGTCTTCTACCATTCCACCGAAGCCATGCTGGGCCAGTTCGGTCAATTCATTTACTTACAGTGCATTTCAGGCCTGGAAACAGCCACAAGGTGATAGATACCACCTGAAAATACTTTTTGTACAATGGCCCGAAACAAATATTTATTCTTGGAGTCCTATATCTTTCTCGAAGAAGTCAAACCTGCCGTTGCCGTTGCTTGCCCTAACCTAACGCGAATCTAACGATGCGATCTAGCCACTCTGATTCACACAGCACGACCTTGCAGCGATATAGTTTTGCGTGTCCTCGGAAATACGAAGCGTCCTGTTTGGGAAGATTGCAGAATATTCGAGGTAATAGAAAGACGATTGCAATGGGCTCTACCTCATTCGCATTCCCCGCGTGTGTGTCGTAGAAACAAAGTCAGTAAAACCAACCAGCCCAAAGCAACATAACAAAACTATCAAAACCAGAATTTAAAAATCGAGAAACAAGCATGAGGCACACCAAAAAATGGAAGTGTCACAGAAAAATCAATTCCAGGACTCTGGACCAAGATTTACTTTCTGGAAATTGGTTATTGTTATCATGTGGCTTTTATGATTCTTGGTGTTGGTGCGTTTGCTGCTTGTTGGCTTGAGTTGGCTTTAGTGATTATAATAGTTGCTCTTGTTTTTTGGAATGCGCGTTGATAGTGCTGGTTTAAATTGGCGTCATATTCGCTTCTGTTACATTCTGCTGCACGGCCGCACGGCCATGGAGGCTCAGATTCACAAGCAAATGAAGGGTCTGGACATTCCTCATCACAACGGAACTTGCAAGTTCAGGGGCCGTCTCGATGCTTGAACAGAGCAGAAGCTGCTGAAGACCGGATTAGGGATGGCGGCAATGGATTATGCCAGATGAGAGCAGCAGCGACGACCCTAAACCCTAAACCCTTAAAGGAACCCTGAACCCTAAACCCTTAAAGGAACCCTGAACCCTAAACCCTTAAAGGAGTCCATCCTCTCTTACCGGAGTCATAAATCTGGCCTTCAAGATGAGGTAACGGAGATTCTTTGACCACGAGCTGTTACGCATTCATGATGGAGCATGGTGGAGCCTTCTTCGATGTGCCTACTGCAAGTAAGTATCCAATTTCAAGACTTCTGTATTCTGCATCTGCAAGAAACAGCTTCTCCTGAACATATTTCCGATCTCTGTGTGGATGTGCATCTAACTGCTCTTCGTTTGGCCGCGCCTGGTCTTGCGGATATGCTTTTATTGAAACAAACTTTTACATGCACCCTCCTCCCACTCCGTGATTCATGACGTGCTGTGGGGTTTGGGGGGACGGGTGGGCGGTTGTACCTTGCTGTCGTTTGTTAACCCTTTAACCGTCACCGTAGTCAATTCCTGAGCCGACCCTTCTCGTCCTACTGCCATGGCCATTCTCATGATGATCACTATTCCGAATTTTGAAATAGTAGGATCCCTACTACAAGGATCCGAAAATAAGGTACCCAAATTTCCGAAACTCCCGGAAGGGAGTTCTCTAAATTAGGGTCCCTTTTAGGGTCCTTTTTCTTTAGAGTGCCGTACTATATTTGGGGACCTAAACAGGGTCCCTAATTTAGAGAACTACCCAAAGGTATTCTACGGCTTTGAATTCCCAAACTCTGCGCGGCCGCCTCGAACATCGCAGCCGTTTGGTCATAGTATCCGTTCTGATCGTAGTACGCCTCCGATCCGGACTGCAGAGGAACACTTGCGGCTGCGTACGATCTTCAGAAAAACCAATACGACTGACATGGCTGTTACTTATCATTACTCGTATTCGCCTTCCGAACTTCTTATCCAGAACGCTGGCCACAACACTCAGGAAGAGAAGGAGGGATAAGCATTAGTCGTAACTTGTCCCGACGATGTCGCAAAACGTGCGGAAACCACACTGCAAAAGGTCTCCATCGAGTCATGTTCTTGCGAAACATTTAGCATCGACTCCTTGGCCGGAACCTGCACAATGAAAAGTTAGGCGCATGAGTTAATGCTTTCTTTGGACGTCGGCAGCTTAACATCCAAGCCCTGGATCAAGTACAGTGTTCAGCACACACCGAGAAATACAATGTACAGAGGAGCTGGTGACAGATGTGTTGTACACCTCGCTTGAGTATTGTGCTAGCAGGCTGCACGTACAAGTTGGATAGTCTATTTCTGTTGGATACTTCCGAAGTATGTACAGTAATGCGCATGTTTTGGCAACAAACCATGCGAACATGCCGTGTGCATCGACCAAGTATGCCTAAGTTCGTGCTGGACTGAAGTACAGTGGCTATGAACAGTTTCATGTTACTGTTGCTGCAACAATTTGCACTACAGCTGTATTTATATTTAGACATGAATCACCTGTTGACATACAGAGTTTAATAAATAGAGTGCATACCGTGAAAAAACATGGGGTGCCCTCGGCAGTTCAGGTGCAGAGCAAAAGCACTGGGAGTTCTGTCTATCAGGATTGGCCTTGCCAGAGTTCCGGGGTCGCAACCTAAGAATGAAACCGAAACGAAAATCGTGTGTAGTGCTTCCGGTGTTTTTGAGAAAGACCAACAGGATGCACTTCTTCTTTTGTTTGTATGGGCGCACGCACTGGCGTGCGCGCGCGCACGCGTGTGTGCGTGCGTTGCTGTTTCTGCATCTTGAAAGTTTGCTATGTACTAATGGTGCACTTGCATCTACCTGGGTCAAGCAGCTGGGCTGCACAAGGTACAGGTCAAACCTGTTGTGTTTACTGTGTGTAAACTTTATTTGGCAGGCGATGACTTCCTTGCGTTTCGTCCTCGGGTGTTTTGTCTTCCAGCTTCCAGTTAAACGCGTGCAAAACTGATATATGTTCGCCTACCTTGGTTGTTGAGAGCAACTTAGAAAGTCCGTGGAGTAAAAACTGCACAACTGCATCTATCTACTAAACCAGCATGTTAGTATGCCAGTAATTATCTCCACGGTCCTATCCACCGATCTATCTAATTAAGATTCCTTAGAGAGCAGTGGAACTGCAGGCCTGTGACATGTCCGCTGCGTAATGCTCCTGCCACGACAGCGACATCACAGCTGCAGTCAAGCTGACAATCCTTCAGTGGCCACCCAGAAATGTCATACCCTGTCACCTGCACATGCAGCATATGTAGGTCAGCCTACCCCTACTAGCCCTACTCGTTGTCTTGTGTACAGTGTAGCGTCGGATGAGCAGATGAAGAAATACAAAAAACGCATCTACCCCTCGATGACACGAACAACCACGGGCAGGGGTTGGACATAGTCATAGCCCGCCGCCGCGACCGCTGTGTCCTCGGATTTTCAATGATTTTCAGGACAACATCTGCACCCCCACCGAGCTATGCATCCCAATATGGAATTAGACGCTGCAGACTAAGACATGATCAGGAACATAGCGCCTTGGATCAAAGGTTGGCAGCAAGTCAGTCTGGCAATGAGACTCATACAAGCAGAAATCGGAATTTGCAGCTGTATTTTCCGCCAAGGTAGTCGCTTGAAACGGCCAGGAAACCAAGGCATCAAACCTAATTCAAACCTTTTATGCGGACTGTCCTGAGGCCAGCCGCAGCCCGCACCCTCGCTGTAGTCCTCGAGGAGAGAAGCAATGAGAGACTTAGAGAAGAGAGGCGGATTCGGGTGATCCCTCCCTGGCTGCCTCCTTGCCTGCTCCTCTCCTGCCTTGCCTTTTTAGTTTACTCCCTCCTTGCTTCCCGACAAACTTGAACATACGTGCCTGTACAGATATTGGCCGGTAATAGCGAGGCATGGAGCACATGTGCCGACGTTGTCAGCAGCAACACATCGCGGGTGAAAAACTCGGCCGGCGCACCATCTCCGGGGGAATCTCTCCCTGGAAACATCCCTGGGGCAGGCTATCCACTTGAAACGCTGCACTGGCATTGCATGGAGCTTGAATCCAAAAGGTGCTTGCTCTCGGAAGCACGCGCACTGACATGTTGCTGCCCAGCAGTAAATACATCGCTCGGGCCAAGGCATCCTGGGCAGCATACCACTCGGCCTTCGCAACAAGGTTTTGAGCCCAAGCCCCAATGCTCATAAACCTTGGCCCGAACATCCCTCTTCTCTGTGACTCTCCATCGCCTGGTTCTGGTATTCCTGTGGGGTGAACTCCTGGGCGCTGGAGTTCAAGGTGCTGTCCTGACATGTCTGCGAGTGGCAGTCTGCAAGTCACCAGTACTTTCAACGGTTCCAGGCAGCGGGCTTTCCGCATACCTCAATTGAACGATGAATCTGCAGACGACACGACCGCTTAACCTATAGTCGGTACACAGCGAGATTGCACAGATGAGCCGAGCGAAGCTTTATGCATCTCCCAGCATCAATATATGCAGCTGTGCGTTACGAGCCCTCATACCATCCACACGTGCCTTCGGATCGGTGACACCGGCTTGCGCCTGGTAAGCCTGATACACGACATCAACACGGCAGTGAAAGTTGAAACCACGCGGAAACAAGCAAGAAATTCGGGAGGTGCGTTCAAGACAGAGCCGACAGGAGCGAGCATCTTCATTCTAGGTTCAGGTTTTGTATTCGGACGTAGACCCATCCCAGCTTGCCTCCGTGGAAGTTTGGCCCGATACTTCCTTCAAGGGCAAGGAATCCGTTTGTTGAAGGATACCGCTCATGACAGCAGGAAACAATACGACACACGCCACAGGTCCCCATTGCACATCTTGGCTACTATGAATCTGGACAGTTCTGCACCCAACCTGCACAAAGTCCGCTGCACTCGCACCATGGCCGGCATCGTAGTACTCCTGCGAGGCAAACTCTTGCTGACATGGCTGGACGGGCTGGAATAGAGGAGCGGTGCTGATCAACTTTGATCTAAAATCAGGTGGCACATCTTCGTGGACACCCCTCACGAGGGCCGTTTCTCCGGATTTACAACACCCCCGATATTTGGAAACTCCCCCTCGTTGCCATGGCAAACTGGCACCAGACTGTTTCTGCTCTTACTGCTGCTGCTCCTGGTGCTGCTCCTGCTCCTGCTGCTGCTGCTGCTCCACGATGACTGTGCTAGTACGTGCCACCCGTAACTCGCGATACGGCCCAACACACGCTTGCAGGCCTGCATTTGGGGGGTGGGGTGTTCTCAACGTGGAGTGAACATCAGGAGCTGCGGCCGCTGGTTCGAAACACCAGATGCCATTACACGTGGTGCTGTGCAGTGTTAGGTGACGCGCAACTTCTTGCATAAATATTGCTGAGTCTGACATGTCTCTTAACTGAGTGCGCGCGATTACCCACGTGTGCGAACCCATTCCCAGGGCCCATGGGGTCCCACCAAAGAATGCAATGCATGACAGTAGTGTGGAGCACGTTCACATTTCCGAGCCTCAGTGGAGGTCTGGGCGATTGCCTCGCAGCTGGGTGGCAATGTGAAGGGTCAAGGGCCGAAGGCATGGGAAGAGATCCCTTGCGAACACCGATGACTGATGAGCACCTGTTGATCGGAGGTGTTCCATTCTGCGGCCTGGCAAGGTAGCCAGGTAGCCAGACACACTCGCAGACAGACGCAGAGACGTCAAGCCGAATTGCGGATGCCCCCGTGCCTGCCGTCTTTTCACTTTGAGTCCAGCAAGTGCCTAAGAATGCAGGATCACTGCGACATTTGCATGCAGAACATGCTGCAGATTGAGTCACTCGACATCTGAGGTCTGCACATCCGGATTGTTGATAGGAACATGCCATCCGGTCTCCATGCTTTGAGACCATCCGAACACCTTGTATTGTAGTTCGGCAGGGACCCGATAAGCAAAACGTGAAAACTGAACACGCCGCTTGGGATGTGGCTGCGTCACCTTCAATCTCTGTGCCGAAGTACCAGCCTTCGAATCTCTACAGCAGGCTTCCCACAGAACCAACCCGTCGCACCTTGCACGTGATCATGTGCTTTGTTAGAACATAATACACTTGAACGTCTTCAGGAATCGCCCTGTGCAGCAGAATTCAAGAAGCCTTGTTTCACGTCATCTTTGAGAGAAGTTCGCTGCTGGGCTCAGTCAAGCTTGCTAGGTGCTGCACCCACTGATTGGGGATCCTCTCCATCGTCGAAATAGTACAGAAACATTTCCTCGATGCTCGACGACCTGTCGAACATTAACGAGTTGATAGCGCCAGAGCCTGTGGGTAACACCAGCCAGGCCGACGCTGTCCTTTTGTATACCTTCTGGCCGTGGTTCGCGCCGTGCTCGGCATACTCCCCAGTCAGTCTCCTTCCCAAGCATCGTGCAAGCTCAGTGCTCCGGAAGGTGAACATCTGTCATTGCAGTCCTTGCCAATTCGCATGTGTTCTCTGCGAAGACGACGTTGTCATCCTCCACAAACTCCACATCGACGACCTGCAAAGATCGTCATTGATCACGGGCTTCGGCGGCCAACCGACTAACTAGCACACACAGCGTGCTATGTTCGGACCGATCCAACAAGAAACCAAACTATGGAGTGAGAGAGCCCATGGCCTCCCCCACAGGGTCTCCAGAGCCAGAATTCCAGTTGGCTGCATCCTGTCAAAGGAAAAACAGCATGGCTTGGCGCTTCCTGCGGCTCAAGCAATCGCAACCCAAGCGGCTCAGCACATCAGTACGGGTACCGAGAAAAACGGTTTGCATCTTAAGGTGGATTCTATGACAAGGACTGGAACGAAATTACTGACAAGAACAGCTGTAAGGTCTTCCGCCTCCCACCAAGCATTCTCCTTCCACTCATCCTTCGCCTCAGCCTGGAGCACTGGACGCAATTTTGCTAGCTGCTAGACTGTTTTTCAACCTAACCAAGCAGAACCACAAAGCATTACCGAGAGCGAGGCCGCTTTCAGGTGGGCGTCGATGGCCTCCTGCACGAAAAGCTGTGATGAGCAACGGAAAAGGGAAGCTTGTGTCGAGGCCTGCAAGGTCTCGTCAACGTTCTGCTCTGTGGCCTGGAGTACGCCGAGGAGGTAATCGTGGGCCCACTGCAGTTCCTGTGTGGACGAAGTGGTTGCCACTTGGATCGTGCCGAACAGCGAAGACCCCACACCATCCCACACCCTCAGCCCAGAGATCTCCTGCCAATTCGAACGGTTCACAAAAGTGAATGCGTAGCCGGTGTGGCCGGCACGTCCGGTTCGGCCAACCTGCATGCCGCTGTCTCGACATGAAACCTCAAACCAACTGCATAACGACCAAAGCGGCTTTGTTCGCACAGGTTAGGAGCAAGGTATGCGGTCGGACCCTGTGGATGTAGTCTTCGGCCACTCTCGGCATGTCGTAATTGATGACGAACCTTACCTGGCAGCGTATGTAAGCGGCGACAAGTTCATGTGGCTAACTCATGTTGTCAGGTTGCAGGGTTGTCGTGTCAGCGGCCTGAGGAATGTCATGGCCGCGTGCCAGAACTCCGGTTGCCACGACGCACGGCCTAGCATTGAGACGAGCACGCGGACAGACTGAGACGGACATTCATGAATCCAATGGTAAGCTGACGGTAAACTCAATGAGATGCATGCTTAGATCTGGCTCGCCATGCGTGGGGGGTCATCAGCAGGAGGCTGCTTCTACATCATCAGCATCGGCTGAGCAAACACAGCATCGACCGTGACTGGCGCCCTTCGTAGGAACTGCAGCCTTCAAAACCGAAGGTGCGAACGCGCTCTCCAACTATCAACATCTCTTTATTGCCTTAGCTCCTGACAGTGGTCCGTCGCGGAACTGTTCCATTGCCTGGGCAGCAGACAGTGTATTATCATCATCAAACACTACTACAGGCATCCACACGCTATGCGCGGCATAACTTGAAGCCGCCCCATAGCGTGTCGTTTTCTGCGCACGCAACCAGCAGAGTGCATCCGCAAAGGCTCAGCAAAACCAGACGCAGGTAAAACCACGCTCCACGAGGCTTGTTGTCCAACTTCGCACCCCGCGGCAGATGTTCCAGTTGCTCCGCTAGACCGAAACCACTATGACTCACTTCTGAGACCTCTGCCCAATCACGGTCGGACTGCTGCAACTCTCCATGTAGCTCTTGTACCTGTCGTTCGCAAGATGTCCATGCTCTTCTATGCAAAGTGGGTTAGCTTACAGCTTTCATGCTCTTCCACCGCTCAAAAGCTGGTTGCACGAAGGCTCTACATTCTGGCGGGTGGCGAGGCAGTTGCTGGTCCCGTTCCAGACCATGTCTTCGTTCGAGAGCTGGTCCTTGAGCTTGATGACACCATTGCGGCTCCTGTCAATCTTCTCGTGTTCGTGCGCCTCTGTGGGTGTGTGTGGGTGTGTGCGTGCGCGTGTGTGCGTGTGCGAGTGTCAACGCGAGGCAGCAGCATGCACCGAAACAAGAGATGCTTGACTGTCATGTTGATGACGTTTCGACCGCGCTATATCACACAAGTGGCACTGCAGCAGCCAGCACACACCTCGCCTGCAGAAGATGATGCACTTGTCGGTTGAGCCTTCCTGGAGGACCTGCATCCTGAAGCTGCGTGTTGGATTTGCAGCATCTGTACTAGGACGGCTGCCCACCGAAAGAGCGGCTGACATCTCACCATGACTCCACTACTCTCTTCAGAGGTCTCCAGCAGCAGGGAAGGAATTGAGCTGCCCTGCAAAGGTTGAACCTGCTGCTAGGGCCCACACTCGTGCAGCTTCTCTTTGAGCTTCGTGAACTTGGCCTGAGCGGGAAAAGCGTAGAACAGTTCACAGCACCTGCGTTCTCAGTGCTGTGGGCCCGCTCTATTGAGTCTGAGCCCACAGCCTCGTCGTCGTCGACGATCTCAGCCCTCTGGACGATGCTTTTGCCTGCGGTCGTTGTAAGGATGAGCTCCATGTGGATTCAAGTCAACGTGCAATTCTTCAGCTGGCACAGACTTTGCAGCCGAGCTGCATGCTGCCAACCTCGTTCCCCCGATGTGAATATGGACCTGCGAGGCCGGCAACACCGGACCACAGCTTCGAAGGAATACGAAAGTATCCGTCAGAAACTGCACCACTAGCAGAGCTGAGCCAATTTCACAATCACAACGCTTCTGCTAGACCTGGGATGACACACAGGGCTTGAACACCGAGCTGCGGGTGGTCGGCCATCTGATGCAGTGCAGATCCTCGGGCCATGAAAATCACGATCGTCACTCAGTGTCATTTTTAGCGAGTTCGTAGGAGATCTCTGTAGCTTGAAATCGTGCCGTACTGGTAGTTGCAGCGAGGCAGGGTACAGTAATGCAGGGTATACCAAAAATGGAGCTCATGCACAGCCCTTCTCTGGACCCGGACACTTAAAACCCAACTCGAAGCTTCTGCGGGCGTGGTGCTCTTGGGCAAGCTCCTTCACCACCTGCCGAGTTCCGAGAATAGAAAAAGAGCAGTCTTATGCTGACAGCAAGCTGCTTGCGCTCTCATCGCACGAAGATCATGCCCGGAGGGCCTCTGGCCAGGTGGCACTGAACATAAGGACTTGCCGCTCCTTGCGCACCTGCTCGGGGCAAGCTTCGTAGGTGAGGAGAAGATATCTATTGTTGTGGAAGTCTCCTGCATTGACCTCTACTTACCTCTGACATGACAGTCTGACCTCAGAGCCTCCTGTTTCATGAGAGTGCTGCTTGCAGGGGGTCTGCCAAGAGCCCAAGTCCAGTGACTCTGGCAGTCCGCGCTGACAGGTTGCATGTAGTATTTGCTGACTTCGTCATGCCACCGTCCAAGGCTCCCACTTGCGTCATAATGGCCCTGGCAAAGAAGCTTATCAAGCCATCCACACGTCCATTGGCTTTCGTGCCAGCCGTGCATTCTTAAGACACCCAACGCAAGGAAGGCAAACGACACAGGAGACATGCAGAGCTCGTGCCTGATGTCACCACCGAAGCCCTTGTGTTCAAGGAGCTCGTCCGCCTCATCCAGAACGACGAACCTTGGAACATCAAGATCTGAAACTTCACACCATGCATGGCAAGGACAATAACCATTCCTAAACTCGAGATCCTTCTCAACCGTCGCGTCTTCTGTGAAGACCGAGCCCTTTCGCCGCCGCCTAGAGTCTAGCCCACGCACAACTGGTCTGCGCGCCCCGAGTCTCCAGGCGTGCATCGATTCAGCTTTGTCCATTCATCACCAAGCGCCTGAGACAAATCGGCACACCCCCAGGTGTTTCATGGGCCTGCAGGCTGTGACCCGCCCCTCTCCAGGCCTGAAGGAATCGACCCGGAGTGGCCACTATGATGTCGTTCCTTGCCTTGCTCGTGTGTCGATGGATCATGAAGCAAGCTTTCTAAACAGTGCCAAACGAGGGCAGCCGGGAAAAGTCGTGCCATAGAGTGCCGGTTTAGCAAATCTCATATGAGTCTGGCCAGAGCATGCGCTCGCCTGAAGAAGCTCCTTGTGCTCAGAAGTCTTCATGCCACCGACGATGGTGGCAGACGCGAGGTGTTTCAACCTCAATGACTCGCAAAGAAGCAAAAACAGAGAGATTCTAATGTCGTTCTTGTTCGTCACTTGAATCCCAGGTTTTCATCTCTTGGGCACAGGCGACCCATACTTCTTGCAGACCTGATAGCGACGTACAGAGTGAACTGAGGATCCAGATGGGAGTTTCCGAAAATGCGGGGTACCTTATTTTGGGGGTCCTTATAATAAGGATCCTATTATTTAGGGTACTATATTAGGGTCCCCTATTTTCGGAAACCCCCCAGATTACTGTGGGCTGCCTTGGTCTTGCGGGGTGCAGCACTCCACGGTTCTGCAGTCCTGACTCACCCTGCGCCCGCGGCTGCCTTAAAGATTATGCAGACCTCAGGACCTCATATCTAGGAACTTACGAACTCAACTTTCAAGGATGCATCTTCCGGTGCCTTTGAGAGAACCTTTGGGTAGGGACTTTGAGAACCTTTGGGTAGGAACTTTGAGTACCTTTGGGTAGGAACTTTGAGAACTTTTGGGTAGCAACGGTGTCGAAATTTCTCCCGGATGCAAAAAAAAGAAAAGTGCCCGGCCCTCTCGATCTGCTTGGCGAGCTCGCGCGTCGGCGCGAGAACCTGCCATTATAGTTTGCTTCCATTTGCTCGCCAGCTTGGGCTCTGAGATTTGGGAGATTCCGAAAATAAGGGGTACCGTATTTTGGGGGTCTTTGTAATAAGGATCCTACTATTTAGGGTACTATATTAGGGTCCCCTATTTGAGGAAGCCCCCATTTTGTTGGCATCTCCAGGTAAAACTACAAGGAAGGAGGGAAACAGCAGCACCTACACGTTTTGATGAGTATGATAGCAGAACTACTTCGCATCGGGCTACGGGCTCGGGATTTCGGTCGCAGAGCCGGGGAGGATTTGAATTCATGGCGAAATCACCCTGAAAACAAACAAACCCCTAAACCCTCCAGCTGATGGTCGCAACTCGAGATTACAGCTTGCCGAACTCCGTTGCCGTCAGCAAGAGGATCTATTCACCGACTTTCCATCTCCACTTCCACATTCTCCGAAGCTGTGTTCACCTACCTCACCGATGTAACTGATTGGAATCCGTACAATAAAACCGCGAGTAAAACACAAAACCCAAAGAGCTATAAAGATGCAAAAGAACACTATTTCGAGAATTCAACAACTGCTGCGGAAGTCTCAAGCCGACCTGGGGGAGGTCCAGAACTGTTAGATTCATACCGCTGAGGCGTGTTGCAACAGCATTGAACATGTGCGGCTCTGTATCAACCTCAGCAAACCCCGAGCCCTCCGAAAGCGCTGCGCTCTGCTACCAGGGCGGACCAGGCCCACTGGGCCATCGCCGGCGTCCAGTTCTTCCTGGCGACACAGAACTGCAAAAAAATATTGTAAGATATCTCAACCAGCTACATGTAATGCAACCTGCCACCACATGCATTCTAGCAACCGAATTGGAGCACAGGATTCAGTCGGAAGCTACTGTTTTGTGTGGACGTTCCATACTTGCTGCGAGCCCGCAAGATGGATGCCCTAGACCTGAACTCAAATCCCGCACACTGGTTTTCTCTAGCCTGACGGCTGATGTGGATGATCATTGGCAGGACATAGGACACCGTCTTGCCACTTCCTGCAGGTGGGCTCTGCACTGGGATGGGCGGGTCTTGTCGAGACGATGAAGAGCTTAAATGCCCCAGGACGCAGGCCTGTCTCTGCGATGCCAACCACATCTCGGCCCTGTAACGCCAAAGGCCTCTGGGTTTTCGCACAGGGCTCCAAGGCTTCCGGTCTCGGTCTCGTCGTGGTGGGCCGCTGTGCCACCGCAGAGCTGAGGCAACGGCCAGATCTGCTTCTGGATGGGGGTCGGCGCCTGCGATGCTGTGGGAAAGTGACTTAGGGACTTAGTGACTTAGTGACTTCGTGGATATCGCGGTCTTGCGCCATGCTTGAAACTACGCTCCAACGGAAACCCGGAATGCGTCTCTGGCCTCAAACTCCTCCACCAAAGACTGCTGCAGCTCAGCTGGCCAGTGCACCTGCACAAAAAAACCACGGACTGCAGCATCAAGTGACGATGGTAGCTCAATAGCTCCCGACACATCACCAGCAGCCTCGTCGAAGCTGCTGAAAGGGCCCGGGGCTGGGCAGTCATCACCTGGCTCTCCGACTGGCTACCCGGCTACCAAAGCGTAGGAACTGTGACACAGTATCTTCGGCTGTCCTCGCCAAAGATATGTTCTGTTCTGAGCTCTCGGCTGTCCCCTTCCAAGATTGCGATGCCGCTCTCCCTCGGCGCATGGAACGAAGAACTTTCGTGAGCCATGGACGATAGCAGATGCTGGGATACTGCACCTTCTGCACTGCCGATTCTGAGTCGTGCTCGCTCGCAGCTCTTCGATCTCTTGCTTGGTGCGAGATTTCGCCTTTTCGTCGCCCATCTCCTTCCGGATTTTGGAACACTACGCTTGACACCGGGATTGGTGCCAGGCTTCAGCCCACCTCGTAGAAGTCCTTCGTAATCGCAATTTCCCTCGGCCACCAGGAGCTGGAACAAGCAAGAGTGCTTGTCGCGAAAGCTAGCGCCACTCACCGTCGCTGTGCTTCCGGCGGCCTAGTGGTCCAGTCCACGTCCCCTTGCTCCAACAGCTGAGTGGCCTGTCTTTCAAGGCTGGCGGTGGATGTTGGCAAGCCGTAGTGCAGCTGTCATGAGCTGCGAAATCGTGAAGACCATTGTCTTCCACTTGCGGGGGCATCATTGCATCATTAAGAAACTGCGCAGTGGCCCGTCTCTCCTCAACATGATGTGCATGCATGGACACAGGTTTCTGCTCTAGGAACTTTACGGCACCAAACCCTGTGCAGGTTGGAGTTGTAGCGAGTTCACACTACGAGTAGAATCCTAGAATGCCCAGGAGTCGCGATTGCCTTGTCCACACCTTCTCACCACGCTCAGTCCAACGAGGTGGGCACAAAACCGAAATGTGGATAAGAATTGCTGCCAGAACAGCGTCGTAGAGTGACAGATCGCCTTGGATCCTAACATCCTGTCACGGTGTATCGTGACACTGACACCACTTTTGAGACCCACGCCCACTGGTTGACGCCATCCCAGTCTTTGTCCTTTGAGCCTGCCAGATAGACTGCATGTGTATGGTCCATCCGGTTTCTCCATCGAAACTATGTGCGAGAATGTGATGCGCGAGAATGTGTTCGCACATATGCATGCATGTGTGCAAGTACGCGCGTACCCGCGTATGTCGGGCTATATTCTTCCACGTTCGCAGAAACTGGACACGACAACAGTGTTGAGATATGCGCAAGAACGTGAGAAAAACGGGCATGATATGTTAGGGGATGAGCATGAGAGAAAAGGATTGATAATGACAAGCTGGTCGTATGCAGATGCATATAAACATGCACATGCATATCTGTGTACACATATGTATATAATACAGAAGCATGTACATGTAATATATATATATATATATATACCGATACGCATTGTGTTCTAAACGCGCATCGCGTATGTATATGCATGTGTATATATATATATATATATATATAGATATAGATATGCATGTGTGCAGATAGATATACATACCCATGAACTTTTCAATATGTTTTGACAAACTCCTTTACATACAACCATAAACTGCTAAACATACATACACACGCCCTGCTTTTGGCACATCAAACCAGACGTGGAGAGACAGAGAGAAAGAGGTATCCGCTTGCATACACACGAGGCAGCAAGTAAACTTAGATAGATAGATAGATAGATAGATAGATAGATAGACAGATAGATAGGTACATAGATAAGACAGATAGTTAGATAGATAGATATAGATATAGATATAGATAGAGATAGAGATATAGATAGGTAGGTAGATCGATAGATCGATAGACCGATAGATAGATACATACATGTACAGAACAAATCCTGCAACAGCACCCTACCGACAGGTCTCAAGCTCAGGCCTGAAGCTCCCCATCCGGACGAGTCTTCCTGCTTCGACGCGGTTTAGGCCCTTGAAGACCATTAGAACAGGGTTTTGGGGCCCATTGTACCATAATTATAATAAGGAACCCCCAGAATGATATGGGTGATATGTAGATGAATCCAGGATGCGATGCAATACCATCAAGTGATTTGAGCGGTCCTGACGGCCTCCGGAGCTGTTCCAGTTAGCCCACGGATCGGTGGCATCCTGGGAAGCTGTTTGGGGTTAAGGGTTTAGAGTTACACTAAACTCCAAGAGACGCAGCAGCTGAAATCAAATGCAATGATCACAAGGCGATGGCCATCCCTTTAAGCTTGTCATGCCCGTAATGTAGGATTGATCACGACAGACTCAGTCACCGAGTCAAAGCTATGCACAGATTCTGCACCTTGCGCTAGAAACCCCGAGCCCTGTATGTAATGCCCACTTCCCTGAAAAGTCAGACTTTCACCCTTGAAGTGCGCTTCCTCACCTGGTCCCAGGAGTTCTGTCCCCAGGCTTGCTGGTCATCATGCCGATTGTCATGGTTCCAGCTGTTGTCGTTGCCTGAGTCCTGACGGCGCATGGCCCGTGCAGGCATCTCGACATGGGCCAGGTTGCGTACGGAGCAGACAATCAATCATCTTCGTGATTCGTAAAGCACTGTCGTTGGTGACATAACGACAAGACACTGCTCAACGTCGTTGCTTGCCAATGCCATCTGCGCAGCTGTAACCCCAGAATCCCCAGAATCGGAAGACACCTGAAGCACGCTGAGCGGTATCTTCCGGAGGTGCCTGATTTCGTGGTGGTCGCTCCCAGTCCGACCAACCACCCCGCTCCTGCCAGGTGGGCACAGGGGCATCCTTTTGTGGACTGCAGAAAGGATCTTTACAAAGGGGTCTGCCAGAAAAAGGCACATCTCGGATATGCCGGCCGTATTCGGTTTGAAAGGCCTCCGAGCAGTAAGGTGCGGACCAAGGTGCCAACGAGGGCAGCTCTTCGACAAAGGTTCTCCGAAGAGAGGCATACTGTTGGCGAAACATTTTGCCAAACTCGCGATGAGCATTTTTTGTCAAGACTCAGTCAACACTACCGACACCCTGAGATCCAATTCCCAACTTCACTTGCATCTTGAAAAATGCAGGTGTTGTTTATCTTCTTGATACCCGGAGCAGAAAAATGCTGGATCTTAATTTCAGCATTTCGGCAGTGTTGACTGCAGCGTTGAATGAGTCCGCCCCTCCACACCCCGTCAACCACCCTCAACAAAAACAAGTGGAGAAAAAAGATAACTACAGAAAACTAAATGCTTGAAATCATGGAAAGATGCTGATTTTTCTGTCCTTTCCATGGTTCCATGGTTTCCATGTGTTTTCCACATTCGCCACGTTTTTGTTCAAGGCTGCGGAGGGGTCGAAGAGGTTTCAGAACTTGGACATTGCTTATCGCAGAATATGAACTGTCTAGATTTTCGTATTTTCCATAATGGTTTTATGCAGTTTCTCTATTTTCAATACTTCACACGTACCTTTAGCATATGTTGCTGTCCCTACTGTGTTCACTACGTTTCATGGTCGTCGTGTTGCTATGATGTGCTACGTCACTGCCATATTTTTCAGATTGTGGTGTCATCCTCGTATCTTTTTCTGCAACCCCTAGAAACTGCCTCAAAGCATGTCTTAATACCAATACACGTAGATGTATGTGTTCACCACTGGTGAAAATGACAGAATTAACAACCTGCACTGCTGAAGGCTTCAGCAGTTAGCAGTTCTAGCAGCAACCCCCGTCAGTCGTATTCAGAGCGGGCAGGGAGCAATAGGAGGAGAGCATCGTCGATAGCAGAAACTGTGTCAATACAAGATTTAACATTCACATCGTCGGTCTTATGGGTGTCCCCATCGCGGTATGTCAAGTTGGCACAGGTCCTCTTCTTGTCGTCCGGAGCGCCGTTTGTCCTACAAGTCATGCCAATTTGGCTATTGAAGCACAAGTCCAATGAGTTAAATATCCAACATCTATACCACTACCCAATCAGCAAAACTGCCCAAGGGCATCCATCTACTGTCTCAGAGTCTCTCTACATGCGACCGCTCTCGAATCTAGGAGCAGGCATCCTCGCCCCAATTCGCTGCCCACAAATCCTTCAAGGTCAAAGCTCAGGGGACATGAGGCTACCTCAAACCGCGAAACTTCACCTTCCACCACCTTGATAACATTGGATGGGCGCATGCCTGATACGTCTGTGGCAACAAAGCTGGTCACTTCAAGTTGCGCCTGCGGTCAAAAAGCATGCACACGCTGGTCCTCCTCCTGGCGACCATTTCTGCTGTGCCAGTCACTATGCGAAGCCTGTCAAAAGCTGCGATGTAAAGGCGCCGTCATTCGACTCAACCGCACGTTTGCAGGTATAGTCGGGAAGTCCAACAAGTCAGGAATTGAAATCCTGTGACACGAAACGTTCGTCCGTGACCTGGCCGCGACCGCCCCTGCGGTTGTCCTGTGAATCTGCCATGAAGGTGGCACCAAGTCTTTCATGCACGCGACCCCTAAGGTAAGAAACATCCACACTGTCCTGAGAGTCGCCGTCCCACTTGGACTGTTGCCAGCTGTCCTTGGCACCAAACATCTTACGACATCGCAACAGCTTGTGTTTGCTCATGGCATTATGCAACCCCCAGTCCTGGCCCCAACTCTGTCGCGAGTGGTCGTCCTGCTGCATAGCGCAAAGGGACCCATTCTATTGCGTCTGAGAACATCAGAGCAAAGTATACTGTCCAGAGTCGGCAGAACTTTGACACAGAATACACATAATCACTATCATCCGACGTAACTCGGTAAGGGCGAAGGCTGGGAGTCTCCCAAACAAGCACCACAGGAATACTTCGCCATGACTGAGAAGCTAAGGGGTGAGACAGAGGAGACGCTGCAAAACCGTCGGAAGAGATGATCGAGTGTTTGCAACTGCATGTGTGTGTCCTGGCGCTGCCTCTGGTTGTTCCACGAGTTGTCCTGGCAACAACATTTCAGATCACTCGCCACAATAGAGAGCATGTGAAACCGTTCCTAGAGAGCAGGGAAGTACAAGCATGTGTGTGTGTGTGTGTGCCCCTACGTTTTGTACTACACTACACATATACAGATATACATATACCCATCTATTGAACGCATCTATGCACTGACAAATGAACCAATAAAGTGCGAAGCGTCTTTGTCCTGCTGGCGATGGTTCCACGAGTCGTCCTGCATTGCTGAAGAACCACTGATCAAGCAGCTGAACGACTCCTGGTCCTAGTACTGTCATATCACTGCTGCAGCACCCACCGGCGACACGTCTGCAAGTGCTGCTGGTGCTCCATGCCTGCCTGCATGCAGACATATGCATACAAACTGTACCTAACGTTACATAACAACATAACATACAGAACATACTTCACATACCTTGCATGCATGGATAGCATGCATTGCATGCAGAACATAAAGAACATGCACTGTAGGCATTACGAGTACATACATTACATGTACTACATACACTACAGACATAATACACAGTACAGCCTTTCATACATACGTTACATGCTTTGCGTACATTACATGCATTACATGATCCATCCATTACAGGCAAGGCATGCAAACATACATTACATACTTTACATACATTACATACGTTGCAGGCATTTCATACATTCTAACATGCATTTTAGACACATATTACAGACAGACGGACTGACAGACAGACAGGCCGACAGACACAAGACAACCAGCCTGGCAGGCAGGCAGACAGCAGGCACACATGCTTACATGCATGCTGCATACATGATTGCATGCATGCATATATACACAACATACAAGCATGCAAACCTACCTACCCACAGACGTACGTGCATGTGTGCGTGCGTGCCTTCGTACTGTACAGTACTATATACATATACACATCGATTGCACGAACCTATGCACTGACAAATGAACCAAGAAAGTGCGAAGCGTCTTTGTCCTGCTGGCGATGGTTCCACGAGTCGTCCTGCATTGCAGAAGGATCACTGATCAAGCAGCTGAACCCCTGACGTAGCAGCCAAAGCTAGGGTGCAACTGCATTACGAGTCCTAATACTGTCAAAACTGCTATCGTTGCTACTCATGGCATGATGTCCAGATGCAGCTTAAGTCTTTCGTCCATTGAATGTCGTCAGTCTGCCATCACCATCGCCACTTTTGTATGACTGCCAGTGTTGCTATTCCCTGAACTCCTGGTACTGCTGCTCGTGCTCCTCCTGCCGCTGTTGCTGCTGAAACTTCTGCTAGTATTGCTGCTGCTTTGCTGTTGCTCGTGACTCCTAGATCCATTACTGCTGCAGGCGATGCTGCTGCCATGGCTGCTATTGCTCTTGGTGATACGGTACGGACCTTCCTGAACCTGCATTTGTTCTTTACTGTAGTCGTCGTCGTAGTGGTAGTAGCTACTATTATTACTATGATTAGTAGTAGTAGTCGTAGTAGTAGTAGTAGTAGTAGTAGCAGGAGTAGTAGCAGCAGTAGTTGCAGCAGCAGAAGTCTTAGTAGTAGGAGTAGTAGGAGTCGGAGTAGAGTAGTAGGAGGAGTTGGAGTAGGAGGAGTAGGAGTAGGGGCAGTAGTAGCAGTAGTAGTATGAGTAGCAATAGTAGCAACCGGAGGAGGAGCAGAAGCAGGAGCAGGACAGGAGCGGGAGCAGGAGCAGCAGCAGCACGAGCAAGCCGCAGGAGCGAGTAGTCGTCGTCACGGTCGTCGGTGTCACCGTAGCAGGATGGTAGCAGATGCGTTTATTTTGCAGCTGCAACAGCAGAATAGCAGAAGCAGCGAGAGCATGCAACGGAAATTTTAAGTAAACAGTGCCAACTCCTGCAGCTGTCCTGTGCACAAGCTCTCCAAGTCAACATGCATCGCGCGATGCTCCATGACTCAGTCTGAAAGAGCCTCGTTTTGTGACCGTCGTCCGCGAGAACCTCCCCAGCTGTCCTGATGTGAGGCAGCCCGTGATCTGTGATTACTGGTTTCGGGTGACAGGAAACCAATCGCAACGGAGCATGATGGATGCTGGCTTCAGAGTAAGGAAAGTTCCGGCGCGGTGGTGGTGCCGACGGAAGCTGTCGTACGCAACCCGCTAGCCACTCTTTCTTTCACGGAACTTCGTTCTGTGGTCTTTGCATGACTTTGCCCTCCCAACGTGTCTTCCATGTCAAGCTGCATCCTCAGACATCGACAGGTCCCAAAATACTCAGAAGTCCTTGCGCAAGCGAAGTATAGGCTTCAATAGACGCACCGAAACACCACGATTCCCATGGCACTGGTTATAAAGAGATTGCAGGGAAACCAGGCCTGTCTACCACCGCGGTCGTTGCTGCCATGGCGATCCTCCTGTCGCTTCGCCGGACGGGTTAAGTGGTGCAGGCAAGATACTTCAATACTCTAGACGATCGAGTTTCCTGTGCAGAGGCCTGCATTGCCCTGCTGCAGTCGAAAGGTTTGCGCGCTGGGGAGACGTGGTCATACGGTATGTGCTGGTGGCTGCGATTGAACTCAGGTCCTCCTCGAACAATGAGGTCAAATAGCGTTGGTTCGTCCAGCCCCTCTAGTTGAATCAATCACCCAATGCAAAAATGGAGCCCGACCAATCCAACCAAAGACCAATCAAGCAATTCATCAATGACCTCGTCACGTGCTGCAATTCACCCATGCCCATGCTCTCAGGACAACTTCCAACCTAGCACCAGGCTACTCGCGCTGCTGAAGAATCTTCAACCAAGATGAAAAGTCCACAACATCATAAGCACAGAAAACCTGACGGTGCCTGTCTGTGGCCACCTCTGTGGTTGCCCTGCGAGCTCCATGGGTCTGCCTCTTCTACCTGGATTCACAAATTCAGGTCTCTTTCACGACTGACTGCCCAAAAAAACAGTCGTCCAGCACGTTCCAGCAACGAGTCTTTCCTCCATCTTCGAGTGCAGGCATACTGCAGCGCATGCCAGAGCAATACCAAACCGGAGCTCGATCTACCCTTTTCCGCCCTGAAGCCGCAACCCTGCGCCTTGTTCTTGTTGGCCAGGTAGCTGGCCCACGGGTCAAGAGGTTCCTCTTGCAAGCAAGGGGCCTAAAGCCTAAAAAAACCCTCTCTCTGTCCCGCAGCGGCTGCCGGCTACTCGGGCTGAGACCGGTCTCTGCACGGTCGGGCCCACCTCGTGGCGGCTGGCTTGCCACCCGGACCCTCGAGAATCCTGTGGTGAGACGGTGCCGCTTCGACCCAAAATGAGGTGATCAGGGATCTGCTATCAAGAGCTTCCACACAAGGCACGGCAAGAACTCGGTTTGCTGCAAGGTGGGGCTGCGCATCGCCGCACTACCGAGACACGGCCCTTGTGAACCCGTGTCCTGCCTCCTGCCAAGAGTCTTGGCCCCAGCCAGTTCCAGAATCCTTTCCGCAAATTCGAAAACTAAAACTTTCGAGTGGCGCGGTTGAAGCAGTTTGCCACACAGTAGCAAGCCGTTAGCCGGGTTCTAACAGCAGCGTTCCCCAGCATCTCGCCCTGGAAATTCCGCCCGTAAAGGCACCCAAGCCGTCAACCCAGCCCGACCTGCCAGGACTCTTGGCCCCAACGGTCGTCCTGAAGGGTTTAGGGTTTAGGGGTTTAGGGTTTAGGGAACGATGGCACAGGCGGCAGATCACGAAGTTTTAGAGGGTTGGAGACTTGCAGAGCCATAAAATGCTGTAAGGCTTCTGCAGGCCAGCAAATTGATGCACGATGCAGGGATTTGTGTTTGCCTTTTTTCCCGGGCTTCGGCAACGACACCCCCTGCAAAAACAACATGCTAGGATCCGTGATTGCGGGTGGGATATTCTCCTGGCAGTCGGACACCTTATCAGCATCAAAACAGTCTGGGCGTATTTCGTCAACAAGTGCTCGTGTCTAAGAATTCCATCATATTCGTCATCTGGGAACTCATTCTAACACAGATCAAGCTCTACTGTTGCAGTGCCCTCCGGCAGACGTGGGTAACGAAACCCGTCGGCACGCCACTCCGACAACAATCAAATTAAGACTTTTGGGATCCAAGGCCTAAACTAAACACCGCTGAGATGCCCCGGTGCCACCGGTGCCCCGCCTGTCTGCCGCCTTTGTAGTTATCCCAGGACATAGCTCGCAAAGTGCTGCTATGATCAAAGTAGCATTCTCAGTCTGATCAAGTGCCTGCGGCCTCGCAGTAGCATCTGACAAGCTGCTGTGAGGGCTACCCCGCAGATATCATGCTGGACACGGAAATGGTATCTTGTATTGGATCATTTTGTCTCAGTTGTTGTCCACTCATATGGCCCACTCATATGCCTGAGCTGCGTGAAACTCCATGAGCATCCCGTTCTGAGCCATAAGAGCTACAGCCTGAGAACTGCGGTGTCCCGTACGTGGCACGCTTGGGCACCATAGGTCCATAAACCCTAAGCTGACTTCCATCACATTCCGCCTATCCCCTGATTGACGGCACTGCACTCACTTCGCGTGGTGCCTCTGCACGTCCTGAAGCTTCGGGATGATCCCGAGCTGTGGAAGCAGAAAGCTTCAAATTGTGACAAGAAAACTTGTACTTTGGAGCTGTCCGTCGGCAGTGGAAACTGAATGCAGGATACTTCTCTTCGAAAGCAAGAACATCTGTTCAAAAGTCTGCACTACGGTATGTGCTTGACGCTGCTCCATTCTCTCCAGGGTCCATTCCTGACGGGCTGCTGGGCGTTAACCACCCCATCACATCTTGCGACAGATGGCAGCATCGTTCAGCCCGAGCATAGGCTGGACCCCTTGCAAATGCCAAAGATTCAGGTCTGTCAGTGTCGACGCAGCTCACGCGCGCGTTCTCAACTATCTAGCATGTAGCAGCATGTGAGAGCCCTTCCTAGGTCCAGGACGTCACTGTCTCAACTGGCCCTTGCTTTGGACCGAATGCTACGTGTATGGATCCAGTCGGCTCGGTGAGTCGGGGTATACTTCCTTCAAAGCGAAGTTTCAAACATGGATCGGCCGGGTATGGCAAAGCCTGAGCACCAACAGGGCTTTCAGATCGCTTGCAAACCCTGGCTGAACCCTCAACCACAACTCTTCGGGTTGATCCGAAACCCCTGCCAGAAAGGCAGCTCTGCTGCTTCCAGGAGCGTCTCGCAACGTCTAGTATAGGATGCTTGCTGGCAAACAAAGAAGCCCACATTGTGCTTAAGAAGTGGATGTCGTTGAGCTTGCGACAATTGTCGTTGAAAGCTACGCGAACAAACGTTTCTACCACGGTTGCAGGTCAACCGCGTCTTCTCTGTGCGGGATTTCTCCAAGCATGGCGAACCCTTCGCACAAACAGAACCAAATGGAGAAATCCACTGTGTACGGTGGATTACTTACCCAGTCAGCCGCAGCATGTGAGCACAGCCAACCTCATTCAGATACGCTCCCCGCTGTCATGTAGTGCTTTTGCAACGCTATCTGGTGAAGGAGTCTATCTGAGCCTCTCTGTCCAAGCATCAAAGCTTCATTCTGTGAATCCAGTGCTATGTAAGCTGTGTAAACTCTGAAGTCGCCAATCAGCAAACAAAGACATCAGAAAGCTTGTGAGGCTGGCACGTTCCCACGAGCTTCTAAGGACTGAGAGAAGTCCACAGATTATGGACTCGGGTTGCATGCAGGACGCGACGAAAGGCATGTAATTCGAGCGCAAGGCACCTGACGTTATGATGCTGCGTGGCTGGAGTAGTACTCTCGCCCCTGGTGTTCGAGTTTTGCCCGTCCCAAACTGAAGACCCTTTCCAAAACAAGAACATCGAAACAACCCAGATCCCCAGCACCCAGACGTGGCGCAACACCTTTCCAGACAAAAGGGACATTGAACACCTGAGGGGATGTTCGAGGAAACATGGTGAAGCCTCCCAGGTCACTTGGCATAAAAACTGCCGGTTCGTTGGCAAAGCTGAAGCCACCGCATCTTGGCCGGGATGCCCCATCAAATGCAAATGAATTTCCACGAACTCCTGCTCTGCCGACAACGCACAGGATTCCATCGAGAAAAGCGGCCGGAAGCAGTCAGGGGACAGACTCTAGCCGGCAGAGTCATGAGTGATGTGCTAAGTTCTGCGCGCGGCCTCGGCTGACCCAGGTCTCCACTGCCATCCCCCGGTTAGCAGACTTAGCACTGAAGCCGATGCTTGCAAAGAATTTTGCTTTCTGCTTCTTGCCCCTCAATTCCTGCGAAAATGCATGAGGCCTAGGCCTAAACTGTGAGCACCTGGCGCCGAGGCTGCGCCTTTGGTACAAAGGGAGCTCTGTCACCGCACAGGGTTCCGATACATACCTATACCTCCAAGTCCTAAGTTTCGGGAGGATGAGGATGTCACAGCCCAACGCGCTGACAGATGTAAAACGAATTCTTGTATCGTCTCGCCACTGCTTGGCAGCTCACTGGACGACAGCAAGAGCCGAACGGCCTGCAAGGCAGCACTTTGCGGACTTTACCAGCATCCGAGTCCCAAATCCAGAAGCCACGTGCTGTCTGAGAAGTATCCTCCCTCTCCCAGGGTGCTTCGCCCATAGACTCTTTGAAGCTCAGCTGAAAACTGACCCAAATCCATTACAGGGGACGACAACACAGCCACCAAGCACCGAAGCGAATGCTCGGCCTTGTTGCGGATGAGGCCCATTACATGAGGCCTCGACAGAACAGCTGCAGAAGGAAGCGAGAGCCCCACGTCAACCGGGGCGGGTCTCCACTGGAAGGCAGAGCTTCGGCCCAGCGAGGCGACGATTCGCCCCCCCCCCCTGGCTTCTAAGACTCGGGCTGCACTGTTCTGATGCCTTCTGCTCGCGCTGCTCCTCCTCTGACCTCAGCAACAAGCAGGTCTTAGCCTTTTGAACACCAGCACCGCGAGCATCGCACCAAAGCCATCGCGGGCCACTCGCAGCTAAGTGTGGAACTCTGAGCCAGAAGAGGCCGCCTCTACCTTGCGACGGATGTCAAGTGGTACACTTCAGTTCGGGTGGTGAACTGGATACACGCTTGGGTGGGTTGCATGTGACAGGGCTTCGCTGTTCGGAGACTGGTCGTGCTTTCTCGTTCTGACAATTCAGACGGCAATCAAGCGGGTAGGTGGTTGGCAACCGCCGCCCCGGCCTCGCTGACGGGATCCGGTTGACAGAAAGCAGATCCGTATCTGCAGCGGAATCAGCGGTCCAGTGAGCAAATTGGCACAGACAACGAAGCAGGTTTTCCAGGGCTGCCGAATGGACTGTCGATGACCGTCGGCCAAGAGCAGTGGACCCATGCTGGACCCCAAATACATGTCCGAGAATGCTGGAAGATGTCCGCAACGGAAGGTCTGTGACGACTCCTCGCTGGAAGAGCAGACATACTTCTTGCAGAACGGCAGAAAGCCAGCCAGCGTTCAGCAACACACTCCCGAACGGAAAGCATGGCTTGCACTTCAGACTTCAAATCCTGCTTCTGCATCTCCTCCTACTGAACTCGACTGGAATGCCGCACAACCTCCATCATTAAACTGTGCACCCAACAGTCCTCTGTGCGTTCTGATAGCCTTCCTGAAACGCCTGCAACAACCGCTGGCGGCACTTTCAGTAGTTTTCTCCTGGCCTACTCAGTCACTGAACATGGGTCGTGCCGAAGATGGACAAAGTCAGGTGTATAATATTGTATATTATCAACTCAGTGTCCTATGCTCTTTATCAGCGCTGCCCTGCCCTCTTCCGGCACGACTTTGCCTCGGCAGCCATCGGACCTGCAATCCTTGGGAGTTTGATGGCTGGCCGAGGGGTTTGGATTCGTTTTTGGTGCAGTAGAGGGGAATCTGAAGCCAGACTGCTGGAATCCTTATAGGCCTTCAGGGAGGGGCAGGGATTCTCCCCATTTTTGTTTAGTACTCCCCAGCGTTCCCCAAGGATCCGAAGGACCCCCCCCCCCCCAGGAAGCATCCCCTTGAGTATCGGCTCCAGCCCGTGAAGTCCTCAAGTCAATCTGTGTCTCACTGTGCCAGACCCTACAATTCAGGGTTTAGGGTTTAGAGTTTAGGGTTAAGGGTTCAGTTTGTACACTAAAGCACTCCTGCATCTTGTGAATCCGACCGAGAACCCCCGGATGCTTTCTCGAAAAGGCTTATCCCACTTGTCTGCTTGCCCACAGCATGAAAACAAGCTCCCAACTCCCGGTTAGAAGAACTCATAGGAACTGCGAACTTCAACTCACAAATTGCTGAGGCGCGGACGACTTCACTGTGTCGTAGAGACGGTCCAATGCGGTAACGGCATTAGCATCCCCTGGCTGCGGTCGGACAACGGGACTTCAGCTTGCCTGGTTTGGGGGAGTCGTTCATTCGTTTGAAGCTCTATCTATCGAGTTTCAAGCTCGAGCCGAGCCCCGTCGCCCGCGCTAGCCTGCGGCTGCGACTTGGATCACTTCCAGAAGTTGCAGGTGCACTTCGTGTTCCGGCCTTGGTCCTTCTGCGAGGAAAACCGTTTGTATCACACCAAAGAGGGTATCGGTACCATTTGGCATCTATGGTGGTTCGGGAAAGGCCCGGCTGCAATGCACCTGTCGAAATCTCAGTTTGGGACACGCTTCATTGAAGGACCAGTGTTGCGCAAGCACATGACAAGATCGGTGTTTTAACACGTTATTGGACGAGCACGCAGCACTTTAAGACACATCAAGTCATCGAAGCTGAAGCCACGGAGAGTCGTGAGTCACGAAGGGCACCTGGCCACGAGAAGTCCGCAAAAGCGATCGCTTCCGATGTCGGGTCGTAGAGGACCTGAGACATCTGATCAGCTTTATAGTTGGACTGCCGTGCCCTCGTATCGCATCCACATCTGGATCTGGCCGTCGCTCCAGCCGGAATCAGTTGCTTCTGCTGGCATGGTGCTGGCATGGACCACTTGTGCTCACCGATTCGAACTTTCGAACTCGCCTTGGGCCTTGGGCTCTTCGGGGCTTCTCGCCGTTCCAGGGCCTTTTCCCGTGTCTGTAACTGTCATAGACAGTGAAGAAATAGAGAAGCCCGCGTTTAAAAGCTCAGCTCCGGAGCTCCCGGGTTCCGGTGCTTTCAGCCCTTCTCAAGGGCGGCTTCACAGAGACCCTGAACTGTCCCAAGTGACGGAATGCACACAAGAATGAGTAGATAAACCCATCTACGAGCCGAAAGCATTGTTCGAGACACAGACATTTCCCGGCCGCAGCTGCAGCCGCGCTCTTGATGAGTCCTGCTTAAGTCTTGGAGCGGTTCCGAAGCTTGGCTGTCTTTAAGGACGCTGATTTCCGCATGCTGTGAACTCTGCGATGTCAATGTACACAAGTATTAGCACAAGGTCCTCGTCGGAGTCCTTGTCGGAGATCGAATACCGTGCGAGGACGGCGGACAGCGTCTCACCAATCTGCCAGCTTCAGACGATGCAAAGTGGACTTTGACTGCGGCAGAAGACCTCTATCTGGACTTTCAGTGCCACAAAAAGAACGCCTTGCCTTTGGAGCACTGCAAAAAGAACCCTCATGGCGCGGGACAGAGGGCGTCCCACATAGCGGCAGGACTTTTTGAAGCCACTCGCAAGCGCAATCTGTCTCTCTGCTGCAAAGCTATATGCTGAAAAAGACAGCAGCAAGGCGAGGCTGGTGCAGCTGCACAAAAACCAAGGCTCCGTGACTTGGTGTCCCGGGCCCAACTGCCGAGTGTCACATGGGACTTTCCGAAAATAGGGGGTACCTTATTTGGGGGTCCTTACAATAAGGATCCTACTATTCAGGGTACTATATTAGGGTCCCCTATTTTCGGAAACCCCCACATGGGTAACCAACATGGCTTCTCCAGTCTGAAATACCGAGGCTCTGTCCCGAGGATATCTTTATCGACACTGGCGCAGCAATGCTCCCAGCCATATGATACACATCTTTTTACAGGAGCGAGCCGGGATGCAGGGAGCAGGTGCAGCCCCAGAGATTTGTCGCATGTTCTGTGAAGTGCTTGCCTGTTATAACACTCGTAATTGCCTTGCAGATTCGGTTCACAGACGGTGGCAGATTGCGGGATCGAACAGCAGGTTAGCATGAATCGAAACCAGGACTCGGGAAAGAGTGTAGCGAAGAAACTCCACGTCGATTGCATCCACCCGTAGCCTTAGACTTAGACACCTGAAATCACCTGAAGCTATCCCAATCTCCAGAGCGCCTCCTGCATGCACACACGTCACACACGTGGAGCTGCAGGAGGCAAGCCCAGCCACACGCGGTGCATCTGGGCAAGCTCTGTCGTCAGCCATGGGTTGAAGCCGTATTGACGCATGAATCTGCGCTGGGCTAGATCTAGAAGTCGCGCCTCGAAAATATGAACGCACTACATGAACCGCAAGGGTGTGTTCGAACGATGATGTGAACCCATGTCTGATGAAAACCAGCTCCACGAGGGAGCACACCAGCGACACGCTGCCTGTGAACGTATGTCGCCGTTCTGGTCAAGCCGCCGACAGCAACAGGTGCACACACGAGCAGATCTGAGCCTCAATGCGAAGTTACAACTCCAAACGAACATTGTTTTCTCTTTACCGGCCCGGCTACCGCTGCATGGTGCCTGCTTGCGTGTCGGCGGCGTACCACGAAGTGACAGAAGGCCAGATGGCAAACAGGCAGCACCAAGATTTCCGAATCCAACCTCAACTTGTACCTCGGCCTGTTTGGTTGCACAAGCCCACTTAGAGCTCCTCCAAACATCTGCTGCACAATTCACCCTTCAAAGCCCTTGCTCTGGAGACAAAGTTGAACACCAACGAAACAAGTACTTTATTGCCTCAGCTCCGCTTAAGCCTCGAGTTCCGAACTGCCTGCTTGTCCAGAATCTGAGCAACATCTGCCCTCGGGGCACGAGCCCGTGCTCACAACGACCGGCTTGCAGCTTGGCAAGATTTGATTCCAAGCTGCATTCTGGATTTCGCACACCAGGATATGCCGGCCTTCAGCCAGAAGTCTGCCCAGCGCCGTGCCGTTGGCGGCAGGCAGGCGAGTGACCCTGGCAGACGGTCTGGCCCGTGAAGGCGAGTCTGACAGGGTCCGCAGGAACTCCTATGAACGCCTCTCAGGTGTTCCACACACCATGCCCTTCGAAAGAGGGCAGGCCATAAGATATCGAGGCTTCAGCCGGTCTAAAAGCAATCTGTCCGAATCTATCCCTGGCAGCCTTAGAATCCAGTCGACGCCAGCTACTCCGCAATAAGGGGGTCACTTGCCGCCATCTCTCGCTTGGTCCGTTCTGTACAATACTCCCATCCACACGCAGCAGAAGCCTCATCCACAAAGCAGACCTGGAAAAGTGAGGGTTCGCACGCCTCCCATCAGGATGTGTGAGGACCCCACTGTGAGCTTAGGAACCTCCATCTGCCGAAGCTTTGGGTCTCCGCGACCTGGACCTGCTAAGATTAAACCAGGAAAACAGGCGACTTCTCAGAGTCTTTCGTACAAGCTAGCACTGACTGCCAGAAGCTTCGTGCTTCACGATTCATCACGATTTGCGAACGAATCCTCGACACTTCTTATAATCTCAATACCAATATTTCAGCAAGCAAGCATCGTATGTTACTAGTGTAGATGTGGATTGCCGCACAACCTTTGACTTCCTGCGACCAGGAACTACTGTGATAATTTTGAATGATATGCTTTGGCTAATGAAATTTTGCGGCCCGGCGTTGTAAAAGTTGCTGACACCGATTGTTCAGTACTGGTGTAAACGTCAGATTGTTGCAATGTCGTTAGTTCCATAGGAGCGGTGCTATATGCTTTGCTTTCACGCCTAGAGGCCGAGGGTCTGGGTGCCAATAGCCGTTGGTACGGGACGTGTCTCAATGACATCTGAATATTGTGAAAACGTTTAGTGCGTTCACACTCGCAAGTGTCGAACTTGACCCATCCTTCTGATGACTTGAACCATGACTTTCAAAAAGCTGAATCTATACATGCCAGGCGAGCGTATACCTGTACAAAGTACAAACAGGGCTCACTATGGTCTGCCATGCGCATAACCAGGTTGCTTCAAGCACACACCGAGTGAGCACAACTCTTTGTCCAAGAACGTTCTTGTCGTCGTCGTCCTGTTCAATATTGAGGTCCCTCCTTGATTGTGAAATCAAGATCGTGGTCGTCCTGCTTATATTTGCAACTGTGTCAATGTGTCGTCTATTCAGTTTGTCAACGTCATCTATGGTGAGGCATTGTTACTGGCAGCAACCGTGATTCAACGTTCCAGGCTGGCTGGACTACCTGAAAACATGCACCCCCTTTTGGGAAAGGCCACCTTTCCATAAGCATTCCTGCATGTTGCTCAGCAGCATGATCAGCCTGCATAAGGCATAAGCATAGAAGCGACAAAACTGCCAAAAACACAGCCGCCCCGTCGGACTGAACCCATCCCTTCGGGACCCCGCCACCACCTGCAACTAAGGGAGTGCAGTCCTCATAGCAGCAGCAGCAACACAGTCGCTTGCTTATGACAGGTGAGGCCAGACCGTTCATGGCAGCGGCCGCGTCGGTGACTGAGCGCATGACCCATGCGAACATTCCCTCCCATCATGTCAACTGCGACTTCACAAACTATGGGCCACAGACGGTGGGTACAGCCAACACTCGGGTCGTAAAGGCAGCTCCTCGGGTCGTCGGTTGAGGTGCGTGCCACGATGGCACTTTTTATCTCCAAATTTTACGTTGGCACTATACCTTCTGCTGTTCCACGTGGCATTTCACCGTCCAACCCGACCAACACCATAGCTGGCACGATGTTGCTTGAACCACTGATCCCAGCTCCCGAATATCGATTGAACATCCATCTGCTTTTGTCGCATGCCACAGCGCCGTGCTCTGCATCCCTCGCTGCTCAGCGCTGTGCAATGACTATTCTGCCTAAGCGTCAAACTGTGGCACTATTGGGCAGTCTTCACTTCTCTACTTAATTCGCCATGTTTCAATCTCCACTATTCCGGTCACTCGGTCTTCTGGTCCGTCGACAAACTGACTTCGCGCGTTATCCGGGCCAGTCGCCGCGAGTTGCCCTCTTGACATTCTACTGTGATCTCCGTGATTCGTCTCGTCACCTCCAGCAACAACTCCACGTGGATTGGCGCAGAACCTTTGATGTCTCGTGACCAGGAACTATTGTGACATATTCTGGGTTGTATGTGACTATTGAAAGCAGAAGGGCCGCGGTGGAAAGGTTGCTCGCACCGATTGCTCGGTACGAGCACCGCGCTCTCCCATGTTCTCGCGATAGAACCCTCGGGTCTGGGTGCCAATAGCCACTGGCACGGGACAAGTTTCAATGACATCTGAATATGGTGAAAGCCTTTTTTGCGTTCACACTCGCGAGTGTCGAACTTGAACCATCCTTTTGATGTTTTGAGCCATGACGTCCACGTTCGGAGGCTCGTCAGCTGCTGTCAAAAATTGAACCTATACGTACTCCTATACATGCCACGCGAGCGTGTACCTGTACAAAGTACAAACAGGGCTCGCTATGGTCTGCCATGCGCATAGCTAGGTTGCTTCAAACTCACACCGCGTATGCACAACTCTCTGTCCAAGAACTTTCTATTCGTCGTCGTCCTACTCAGTATTGAGTTTGTCGCTCTGTCTCTGTTGCGCAGTTGTGTTCGTCGTCCCTCCTTGATTGCGATATTAAGATCGTCGTCGTCGTCCTAATTATATTTGCAACTGTGTCAAGTTGTCGTCTATTCAGTTTGTCGACGTCATCTTTGGTGAGGTATTGATTCTGGCAGCAAGCTAGGTCCAAAAGGTGTGCAAAACAGTACATTGTTAAAGCTGCGATGCAGTACACCACAGCCTAAACTTAGGGACTTGACTAAACAGCAGTGTATTCGCTGGCTCGCGCCCTGAACTTCAACCTTGCGCAGCAGGTCCAGCGGTGAGGGCTCGGACTGTAGGTCCCTCAGTACTTGCATCTGTCCAGGCCTTCACGGTCGATGTCCTTTTCACGTTTCGACGTGGGGCGGCTCTGACTAACATGGAGAGGCTCATAGGTTATGGCATGGAGCCATACCACCGATCGTGCAATTTCGCTTGGACCCTGTACCCCGCGCAAGGACTGGACGATAAACCAAAAAGCTAAGCCGACGCAGCCGCCTAGCGAACGAGCCTGCAGCCGATCTGCACATCGAAACGCTGCTCAACAAGATGACCTTTGGATGACTTGGGGCTGCAGATGGCCGCAGTCTCGCGTATTACGCTGTCAGAGCATTGCAGATAAGCCAATCTGCGCTCTGAGAGGTTGGTATAAACAGTGAGCAGGCACCGCAGCGCCCTACTCCTGAAACACTGCATCGACAGTGGGACCGTGCATCATGGCTCAAGCTGCAGGACGGATATGGATAGATACCACGGGCTTGATATGGCTGGCAGCAATCTTAAAACGCAGATGGCCTCTGCAATCGAGCCCCCAGTACGGATGCATGTTGTAACGAGGCCGATCGGATGCGGTATCGTTCCTGTAGTTCAAGACTGCACTGTCTACCGCTACACGGACTACGAAAACAGGTCACTCACGACAAGCACCCTCTACATCTGCCTGGCATGCTTCGAGCTCTCCACAACTGCACTCACCACAAATCCTGTCGATGTCCTGGCGCTAACCAACAGTCGAGTCTCCCCTCAGGAGCTCGCCAGGTTGCACTGTTACCATCTGTTACAGGTGCAGGGCAAGCCGAAGGGGAGGAGGGTCCGAAGTCATGCGACTTGCGGCGTCCGAGCACCAAACAATTGCAACCAGATTCAGTGATTCATGGCGACGGAACCTGCCGCACTCAGCATCTCACAGTTTGATCTCGGATCTCCCAGCCCCTCCTCTCCACTCCAGTCCCACCCCAGTAAGTGGCTTGGCGTTGCAGAGCCATGCGTGCACCTGCGTTCTCACATGACTCATGTGTTGTACATCTTCAACCCAGCAGGGCTGCGGCCAAATGCTCGAAGGAAATCTCAGTGGAGTGGAATGGGGGGGTGAATCTACAATACTCGCGCACACACATCATGTACCACTGCAACGCCCCACAGCAGAAAGAATCAGCGGTGTCACCAGCAAGTGTGTCCTGTCTGAGACTCACTGCAGCCTCGCATTCATACTACTTTGACTTTATGCCAGCTTGGACTGATGGGCCAGCTTTGGCACCATCTGCATCAGCACGGATATTGGGGTACCTGCAGCAGCCTGCAACTCTGCAGCAGGCACTCCAGCACAAGTCTTGCGCAAAAATACGTCGTGATCCAAGAAAACAGGTGTCCAGAAACTGTATATGACCCAGGATCTGCTGCGCCCTAGTTGCTCGCAAACTTGTGCTCAAGGTTCCTACGGCCTACCTACGGCTCCTGCTAAACCAAAGGAGCTTTAACTTGGGAGCATCCATCCCGCTTGCCATCCAAACCCCGGCGCAGAACTACTACTATCGATGGATCCAATATATAATCTCAACAAACTCAAGGGCGACGGATCCTTACTCCAATCATCTCCGCATCATCTCCGACTAATCTCTCCCAAGATGTGTCATCTGTTGGAAAAAAGGGATCCATCGAACCGGTAGTTCAGCAGATGCATAGAAAGAGTCTCTCGGTCTTTCTGAGAGAGCGCTCCCTTTTATTCAAGAAGTCCAGAGTCTGCCCAGTGCCATTTTGCAAAGTTCAGACTCGAGCTTCAGGATTACAGCGACAGCTGCGTGGCGGGCCTTGTGCAGGCTGCAAGGGCTCGATGAACTTGCTGCTTCGAAAAGTCTGCACATGCCCATCACATCTGTCAGAAGTCCTGCGCCAATGTTCTTACCGCTGGAAAACCCTCATCCAACGAGTGACTGAATGGGTGCACGACGATACTGTAGGAGAGCTACACGTCGTGACCCCAGCCAAATTACTTGTTGTTTTCCTGGCCGTTTCGCAAGGTTCCAACAAGACTTCAAATACACGATCGTTGCACTGTTCAACGGAGGAGGCTCTGTGTAGAGCCCCGGGTCTGCAGCGGAACGCTGCCTTTCCAGGGTTTGCGTAGGGTACAAATCCCAAGCCAGACGCTGGCCATAAGGTAAATTATGGTAAATTTCAGCTGTTCACTTCGCTGTAGTTCTTGGCCTACGAGCAGCTGAACCTGCGTCTGACCTTGTGAGGCAAATGGCAGCACGTGCTGCACCAATACTCTAAGCATCAAAATTGAGGGCGTCGGGCGCTGGCACAAATCCCAAATCGGAAGGTTTCACTGAAGGCGCCTTATGAAGGCAAATGGTTTCCTAGTCACGGTTGAGTGATGATTTGGAAGTGCCACGTTGCGCAGCAACGACTGTGCGCAGTGGCATCTAACCAGCAGCAGCGGTTTGAAGTATCAACGCAGCACTACTTCCCAAGCATAAACCCAGACCACTGTTCAAACATTTGACGTACTAGCACTAGTAAAACTCGAACTGCCACTGGTGCCACAAAGAACTTGTCCATTCCCAGGTTCTTTCCGTCTCGAAACTATGGTAATCTCATCGCTGCCAGCCGGCATGAACGGCAGCCCTCGCTTTTCCAAAGCATCTGTCAGGCTGTTTATTAGGGTCAAGGAGGGGTTATTGCCGTGTGCCAAGCCGTGAACTTTTCAGGGATGAGAAGGAGAGACATTCGATCTGGACGTGGTCTCCAAATCTCCTGCCACGAAATGCGTGTCGGCCGTGACACAAAGCAATAGGAGCCGCCCGGTCCTCTAAGCAAGGTTGATGCTGTAGGCCTGCGCTGCACAGATGTGGGAAAAATGTCTAAAACGGTCGTTAAGAGTAGAGCTCCACAGGCGCCTCCTGGAGTCGGACCAGGGCGTCGTCTACATCAGGGAGCTCATGGCACGTGGCCAGGCGCATCAACCTCGCAAGGCATGGGGAAAAGAGGGAAAAAGGCCGCCAGGAAGAACTGGAGAAAGAGTGCCAAGGAGCCGAATAAAAGTCAGCTTCTTCAAGACCTTGTTGAGCCTTGACAGCTGCCTAGGCAGACGACACGAAGGTTGCAACAACCACAAGCGGCATTGAAGGGCAACACAAGACTGCACAGCTCACCTTGACCAACAAAAAGCCATTGATCACCCGAACCCCGAAGGTCAAACAGATCAAAGTGATGAAAGACAGGCGTCCACATGGGAATGGCCGGAGCCGTGGCTGGAGCCAAAGTAGCCAGCTTGCGCCTGGGCGCGAAATGAAGCGAAAAGGGTGAACTGCGCAGCTAGGAGGCGATGAACTCCACGAGTGCAGCTGGGCACTAGGCCCAGTGGCTGGGTGACAACTTTCCCCACGCAACGATGAATCATTAGACACCGACTCCGGCTGACATTCCCACACTACGCTGCCACAAGACGAGCTGCTCGAGGAGAGACAGGACCTCTCCGGCTTCCGTCTCTGGAAGCGTCGCCTCGCGCGCCCTGCCGTCAGAACGGTCGCTGACTGCCGGGCCGGGCCGGGCCCCACAACTTCGGTTTCCGGTGCAATCGAACTGCCACGGACACAGCACGTAGTGCAACAACTCGCTCCTATCCCCCGCTTCGGGATGCCAACCCAGGAAGCAATGAAAGCCCCCCCCAAAATGCAACAACGAATCGTCAAGGCCCCTAGCCTGGTGCGAAGATGTGGGAGGAGTAAGGCCAGGATGCTGGAGTCATCCAGGCTGCGAAGAAATTCCCTCTGCCTGGCGCTTCCGAGAAAGCTTTCGGCTGCAGGCACAGGCCTGACTCTCCGAAAGACTGCCAGACAAAGAGATCAAGGAGTGTGTATGTGTGTGCATATCTACTAATATATACATATATTCATACGTGCGTGTGTGTAAATACATATATATATATATATATATTACACCCCAATAAATACAATCAGACACTCGATCAGGCCCATGATCATCAAAACCCAAACCCCTCGAAGACATGTTGGGGCTTTCAGGTACCATGAGGTACCCTTCCGTCGGCCTCTTGTCCAGCTTCTTGGAGCGCTCGTGGTGCGCGTCGTGGCAGTAGCCACAGTTGGCTCCCTCTGCGCAGTCGCCTAACAGGAGGGAGGGTAGTGTAGTCTGGCAGACTCATTATTGTTACTCTTACTGTTACTATTACTCTTATTATTACGATTACTATTACTATTGCTGTTACCTGCTCTTGCACTTATCCTGAGCATCTCAAGCTTGTTGCGAGTCTGGACACCTTGATTGCCAAGCATCGGTAATCCCGAACGAATCACCACTGGTTGCTTCCAAATCTTCATCCAAACTTGATGTGGCCGGTCCAGCTCACGCATACAGTCTGCCAAGAAAACCTCGCCCCGAATTTGCCCTAGGCAGGTAAGCCCTAGCGAAAAAAAAGGTGAAGTCCTCTAGTTGCTAGGCCCATGCCTGCCCGAAATACTCTGAGCCAGTTTCCAGATCTGAGCCCCATTCAATCCCATACTCCGACAGCCTGAAGCCCAATCCCTTTTAAAAAAGCCAAGACCCCCGGAACCCAGATACTGAACACCACATCCCCGAAAGCACTTCCAAGCCCAAGCTGCCTTTTTGAAGGTAAATGCAGGGCCGTCGACACATTTCGGGATGCCCAAGGCTTCCCTGCGCAGTCTGCACCATTTATCGGGGACATCCCGACTCCAAAACAAAGGGTTATGGGGTTTAGGGGTTTCCGGCTTTAGGGTTTAGGTTTTAGGTTTTCTTTTGTTTGATCGCCTCTTTTCCTTCGCCTTAAGAGGAGTCCGGAATACGGGTTTAGCGTTTAGCTTCCGGGTTCGGGGTTGACGAGCCTAGGGCATGTGGTTGTGAGGGATCACAGGCTTAAGGTTTGCGGCCCGCTGATACCCTTGCCTCTAACAAGCGACTATCCCCAAGAGGCGACTACAAAGGCAAGAACGAGAATGAATGCCAGCATAACAATTAGACTCGACAAAACGACATTTGGGACGAAGCTTACCTCACACGGAACTCCTTTTCTCGAGGCTGTCGCTTTTGATCTTGTTGCAAATATCCTCCGTGGTAGCCGGGTGCCTCCCTCTGTGACAAACTGAGCAGGCTTGATGCTTGTTTGCGAACACGACTTTGCACGTAAGTTTGCCTCCATGTCCCTGAGGTTCACTCGCTCCAACGGTGCCCATTACAAGTATATCTGTGTACCAGATACCCTGCATGAATGCCTGGCTGGTGGCTTTGTTCTCCTCCTCTTGAACCTGAGCAGGCGGATGCTTGACAGTGACCAAGCAGCATTCTCAAGTGTTAGCAGGACTCGAGACAGTAAATCTGATACCGGTTACCAGGTCATCTTGAGTTTAGGGATCGAAAATCAAATTTCCATCAAAAAGTCTAAACCAGAGAGCAAAAACAACGAATCTGGATCTAGAGATGTCGACAATGGCAGTCTGGGTTTGCTTAGCTTAGGCCTTCGGCTTGGCTTGGTTTTCTTAGGCAGGCTTGGCTTGGATTCAACGGGTGTAGGGGTTTCACCTATTGTGCAGGGATACAACAGCGGGTGGATTGGGTTTGCGGTTACGGCTGTACACACTCAGCTATGGGAACTAGAGATATACGTGTGCACCAAGGGGTGGTGCACAATCTCGAAACTGGCTTGGTTTGGTCGGTTTGGTTCAGGCTGGCTTGGCTTGGCTGAAGCTGTCTTGGCTTGGCCGGGCTTCAGCGAGCGAGTGTGAGGGGTTGGGGGCAATAGCAAAAATCAAAGTCGTAGTAGTCATAGTGGTCGTACTAGAAGTAGTGGGGTAGTAGTAGTAGTAGTAGTAGTAGTCGTCGTAGTAGTAGTAGTAGTAGTAGAAGTAGTAGTAGTAGTAGTAGTCGTCGTCGTCGTCGTCGTAGTAGTAGTAGAAGTACAGTATAGTCGTAGTACAGTATAGTCGTAGTACAGTATAGTCGTAGTACAGTATGGTCGTAGTACAATATAGTCGTAGTACAGTATAGTAGTAGTAGTAGTAGTAGTAGTAGTAGCAGCAGCAGCAGCAGTAGCAGTAGCAGAAGCAGTAGCAGTCGCAGTAGCAGTAGCACTACTCTTAGTAGTAGTAGTAGTCGTCGTCGTCGTTATTGTTGTTGGTAGTAGTGGTAGTAGTGGTAATGGTAGCGGTAGCGGTAGCGGTGGCGGTAGAGGTAGCCGCAGTGGCCGCGGTAGCCGTGGTGATGATGATGATGGTGGTGGTGGTCGTCGTCGTCGCCGGGGCAGCAGTGGTAGTGGAGGCAGCAGCAGCTGCTGCAGCAACAACAACAACAACAACTAAGACTACTACTACCACAACTACGACTACTACGACTACGACTACTAGTACTACTACTGCTGCTGCTACTAGTACTAGTACTAGTACTAGTACTACTACTACTACTACTACTACTACTACTACCACTACTACTACTACTACACCTGCTGCTGCTGCTGCTACTACTACTACTACTACTCCTCCTACTCCTACTCCGACTCCTACTCCTACTCCTACTCCTACTCCTATTCCTACTCCTACTCCTACTCCTACTCCTACTCCTACTGCTGCTGCTACTACTACTACTACTACTAC
>CAJNDV010027002.1:12974-31479 GCA_905221635.1 Symbiodinium sp. CCMP2456 | reverse complement strand
CCCCGATGATCGCAGCAAAGGCCGCACTAGTAGCTTGAATCTGCTGCACATTCTTCAGCTGATCTCGGACGCCACTGCTGTCACCACCGGAGTCAGCATCGCCCCAGGTCACAACGGAGCCATCCCCGATGATCGCAGCAAAGGCCGTATTAGTAGCTTGAATCTGCTGCACATTCTTCAGCTGATCTCGCACAACACTGCTGTCACCTCCGGAGCGGGCACCGCCCCAGGTCACCACGGAGCCATCTCCGATGATCGCAGCGAAGGCATCTTCGGTCGCTTGAATGTGCTGCACAGTCTTCAGCTGATCTCGGACGCCACTGCTGTCACCACCGAAGGCAGCAACGCCCCAGGTCACGACAGAACGATCCCCAAGAGTCGCAGCAAAGGCAAACTGTGTTGCTTGAATTTGCCGCACATTCTTCAGCTGATCTCGCACAACACTGCTGTCACCACCGTCAGTGCCCCAGGTCACAACGGAGCCATCCTCAATGATCGCAGCAAAGGCACCGTCCGTCGCTTGAATCTGCTGCACATTCTTCAGCTGATCTCGCACAACACTGCTGTCACCTCCGGCGCGGGCACTGCCCCAGGTCACCACGGAGCCATCCCCGATGATTGCAGCAAAGGCAAACGGTGTTGCTTGAATCTGCTGCACATTCTTCAGCTGATCTCGGACCCCACTGCTGTCACCACCGAAGGGAGCATCGCCCCAGGTCACAACGGAGCCATCCCCGATGATCGCAGCAAAGGCCGCAGTAGTAGCTTGAATCTTCTGCACATTCTTTAGCTGATCTCGGACGCCGCTGCTGTCACCACCGGAGTAAGCATCGCCCCAGGTCACAACGGAGCCATCCCCGATGATCGCAGCAAAGGCCGTACTAGTAGCTTGAATCTGCTGAACAGTCTTCAGCTGATCTCGCACAACACTGCTGTCACCTCCGGAGCCGGCACTGCCCCAGGTCACCACGGAGCCATCCCCGATGATCGCAGCGAAGGCACCACTAGTAGCTTGAATCTGCTGCACATTCTTCAGCTGATCTCGGAGGCCACCACTGAAGTCAGCATTGCCCCAGGCGACGACGGAGCCATCTCCCTGGATCGCAGCAAAGGCAGCGGTTCTGAGGCCGCCACATATATCGACTTCTCGAACCTGCAGCGTGAGCGGCTCTCCATTTTGCAGCATGGCCTTCTTTAGAGGCGCTCCTTCATCAAGAAAGCTTCCAGTGGAGGACAAGAGACGACCTTTTCCAGCTCGCAAGGCTTTCTGTGCACGCACCCTGAAAGATTCCACAGATTCGTCTCCGTGTGTCTCCAGCGACACAGTCTTGCCACTTATGAGGCATACATCAAGCGTAAACGACATGATAAGGACTCTAGTGCATCGTCAACATACCAAATCCCAGGAGGTGTGTTGTGTCGAAGGGTACAAGTACAACCAATTCTTCAGTGAAGCCTGCCCTCAACCCTAAAACCGTAAAGCCAACCCTAAAAACGCTAAAGCCCTAAAGCCCTAAATCCTAATCGAGTCGACGCTGTTGCAAAATGGCTTCGGCTGATTACATACTTTGCCGCTTTGGGAACGGTTTAGCACTTAGAGTTTAGGGTTTAGGCCCCAAGAAGCGACTTGCGAAGGCGGGAAATGGCTGTGATGCCATTATGTTTACTTTACTTGGTGGCAGCCTCATCTGGCCCAAAATCAGAACTAGGTGGTTTGGGTCTACGCAGGGCTTGGAACGCCTGTTTGATTACGCGGATGGATTCTGAGGGGCTTTGGAGATGCTTTAGCAGCAAACCCTCCTCACGTGATGTAGGGGCCTTAATTAACAGGGTTTTGGGGTCCCCATTATATTCTGTTTATAATAAGGAGCCCCCTGATGAAGCTTGTTAGTGCTGATTTTCTTAGTAGACTGTCAATGTGCATAGTTAGCCCCTCCAACATTTTGCTATTATAATCACGAAAGTGTTCCTCATGATAGTACACGCAGAACTGATAGACTGGTGTTACGTCTGCGGTGCCTCAGTGTTTTATCATTGGCAATCAAACGAGCAGGTAAGCGATCAAGCCACTTCGCAACGAAGTACACCGTTCGAGGATGACGATCAACATTATAGTGATTATCCAAGCTCGTGAAAGATACTGTCGTTACTGACGCGTCAGGTTTATTCCTCACTTGACATGGATTCTGACTTACGAGTGGCTAGTTGGGACTTCATTATCGGCTAAGCTTTCTTTGGTTTACATTACAACGTCTAGGTTCTTTACCATTCAGTCTTGTCTGAGAACTGATTTCGTCATGGCTGTGGCATCCATGACTGCCTTCAGCGGTCGGAGGCTCGGGGGATTTTTGTTTGGGCCTCCCTTGCCGTCGGAGAGGTACGGGTGTATAGGTTGCTTCAAAGGGCCACCCTGAGCCTGCTGCGAGAGTTGTGAGATGCTTGTCCGGGTTGAAGCCGGACCTGCGTCGAAGTCACAGCCCGGTCACGCCAAATAGCCACGAATGCTTAAGCTACATGATCACGCAACATCAACTGAACAGCAATGATTGTGCCGGGTAGTTCTCACACCAAACTAACCCTATGCAATGGGAACTACGCTGATGTTCAAACTAAGAACTTTGCCATTGGACTTCTCTCGTGCTAGAAAGCTCTGAGGCGATGGCTCGGGAATCGCCTCAGTCACAGGAGGGCTCAGGGATTTCGGAGTTCTTCAGGGGCGGACCACGGTACATAGTTGACACAAGGGAAAAGCTTCGGAAGTCTAAGAGAACCAAAGCTTCTCTTGTCCCGATCCCTTGAACCTGCACAGAAAGCCCTGACAGAGCTCCGAGCCAGCGAGGAAAGTGTCTTGAAGCTTCCCGTCCGCGTTGGCGGGGCGGGCAAATGAAAGGAGGGCCTCAGGTGCTGTATGTGCAGACGACTAGAATCGCAATGTTGTTGTGACATGGAGCGATACGAATCCTCAAAAACCCAAAATAGATAACATGAAAATATATACAACAATGTGTGCAGCGCATGCATGCCAGCACGATACAACATGGCCAACGGAGCGAAGGCTTTGCCCCCCCCCCGCCGCATTTCAAGGTCCAGGCACAGCCCACAGCGCGTCTGTGCTGCTGGCCTCAACTGAGACGAAATGTTGCGAGACATGAGCATTCTGAAAGTTAGTCTGCTCCATCATGTCCTGTACAGATCTTCCGTTGCTCCAAAATTTAACAAGTGCATCAGCAAAGAGTTTGAACATCGCCGGCTGCGCGAGACAGTGTGACTGCCTCCTGAGGCGGCTGCAAAACTTGAACCCTAGGTTCCGAAAAAGCAATCAACACCACTTGGACCTGTCCGTGCACGGCTGAGAACCGTGCCACAGTCGACTTGCTGCTACTTCTATCGGTCTTGCAGACATTGGTCTTGGCCATAGCAAGATACCTGGAGGAAGTGCGGTTAGGAGGTTCAGCACTGCTGTATGAACTACTAACTATTGAAAACAAACTTCGCATTCTGAACAGATGGACATACCAAACCTTGGCGTCACGACCCACATCTCAGGCTTATAAGGGATCGGCGGTTGCTGTATCCTACTCCAACACAACAGCGTTTGCAGTTCTCAGAACGCAGCAGCATTTACCACAACTCTTCCTGAACCCTTTGAACCAAGACTCCGCTGGCGACCCTCCGATCACTTGAGATCACCGTCTTCAGCCCTCGAACCCTGCGGGACCGGTGTCGGAATGCCAAGGCATAGCGCTCGCCGGCCATTCCGAAAATGAGCCTGGAAGGACTGGCTTGGCGGCTTAGGACCCAGGCTTTGGCAAGGGCTCTACAGAGTTGAAGGGATGGGGAGAGGCTGGAAGGTCGGCAAGCCTCTCGAACTTCTGGACATCATCGCCGGTGCCGGGGTTCCCCATACCCGTCAAGTCTACGATACCTTAGCTGGACTCTCGGCCTTCAACGACACTGCAGGCATTCCAGTTTTCCCAGATTGCAGCTAATGCTCACGCAGCTCACGCAACCCCAACGTCGCATGCTGAGGGCAGTACTGAGGGTACCAGTCTTCCTTGGGCAGACGTATAGCGACCTTACCTGTAGCCTTGGAAGCCTCCTCAAGTCTGAATTGTTGCTGCTACTAATAATCCGTACAAGTATGATACGACATAATGGATGCAAGAGATGGTCAGCCAGACAGAAAGCAAATTTACTGTCTGTCAGAAGTACATGGACGCACAAGTCCCTTGGTCATGTATTTATTCATCCATAGACCATGGCATGTCGAGTCCACGCACAATGGACTATAAGGATACTGATATTCATTTTGTCGCAGTAGACGAATATCGAACAGGCTGGGTATCTAGTTTTATGCCGTGGGTTCTTTCCTTATGCTCCTTATGTTCGTGCTGAGCCCCCCTCCGCGCCGGCATGCCCCGGGTCTGGTTTCAGGTGTTATGGAGAAGGTTGTCTTTTTGTGTTCATGGGTTCTTCCTTGTGCACACCCGGCCCCCGGCTTTTCCCTAGGCTTTTCTTCATGCTCGCCCCCCTTCGCCACCCCCCTGCGAAGACGCAGCTTTTGCGAAGGCAGGGCAAGTGGTTCAATTTTGGAAAGGAAGCCTACGGCTTCATGGCCCTCTGTCGTCTTCGAACTTTGCCTTGGAGGCTCTCCAAGCGACCACGCAATGGCCCTGAACAAGCAGGTAGCTCCAATGCAAAAACCTGCAATTTCCCTCGACAAACGCAAAACAAAACCTTAATATCAGGTAGTCGCAGGGTTCGTGGGGATTTCGCACGATTCAGAGGTCCGCGTGGCTTCCACGGGTTTCGGTGTTCTGCGAATAGTGCGAAAACCCAAGTTCTGCGGAGATTTGTTTGAAAGAACGCTTACCACCAATTTGCCTTTAAGACCGCGGTTGGAGGTTCTCCTAGGGTTCGAACGAAAAACCTTGCAATATCCCCAGCAGAAAGCAAGACAGCCAAAATCAGGCTGCGCAGATTTCATAAGGCCATAGGCCTTGTGCACAGTTTGTCTTTGTGAGTGTGTTTGCGGGCCACACGTGGCTTTTGCAGATTGACAGGGTTTTAGGTTCAGGGCGAGAAAACCAGGCTTTTGCAGAGGGATGGCAAAAGTGGATCAATTTTGGCAAGCGGTTTTATGGTTTGTCGGGTTCGGAGTTTGCCTTCAACCTTAACCTACCAAAACCCACTTTTTTGTAGGTTCTTATGATAAACCCTAATATGGGATTTATAGGGACCCTACAAAGTAGGTTCTGGTAGGTTTAAGAAGGTCGCAGTTGGAGGGTCTCTCAGGGGCCATGTAGTGGCCCAGAAGAAGCAGGCAGCTCGAACGAAAGCATCTGCAATATACCCTGCAAGCAAGACGTCCAAAATTAGGTTTCGGAGATTTCGATGCATGCGTTTGAGGGTTGCAGTGGCTTTTACCTATGTTCGAGGTTTTAATACGGCCTACGGCTTGCACAGGGAGGGCAAAAACGGTTCGTTTTTGAAACGACCTTTGTGGCAATATTTCGCGCGGAAGCTGTGCTGTGCGAGAAAATGCCTAGGCCGGCAATAGCAGAGAGTCAAGAAACTAACTATGTGTGTTTTCGGCTGCGTTTTGCGGCCTTCCCCACCCACGCGCTAGAGTTTCTTTTCTCCATATTGTCGTCCTCCATATGTGCTGTTGAGGAACCGGAACCGAAATCTGAGGCGTCGTCGCCCAAAAAACACCCCAAGCAAGAGTAATGCCTTTACATCACCATGCCGCCTTTCCTGTTCTGTTGGGGATACCTGGACAAGCACCGAACGAAGTTGGACGGTCAAAAAAATTGTCTTATACAGAAGTCAATGCTAGCCTTTGCCCTGCCACCTGCTGCTAGCACATTTTCCTGGTATTTCCGGAATAACCAGCCGCAGTGTCATCACATCTCTCATGATCCCAAGTTGATTTCCAGATCTGATCCCCGCAAAAGGCGAGGGTGTGTTTGGGGGAGCGGAGGAGGGGGGAGGGGGGGGGGGCGAGCACAGATAAAAACTAGGTTCTCATAATAAAAGACCAGGCGTATGGAAAAGACAGGTTCGCATAAGGGAAGTGAAAAAGGTAGAAGCCCACAGCGTAACGAATAAAAAAAAAACGCCCCGAACCGAACATACATGCCCACAGTCTTCAGTCTTGGATCTGGAGTATCTGGAGTATGGCTTGGAGGGCTGAGGCCGCATCTTCTCGTAGAGGACGTTGCTGGGGTGGAAGTCCGTGTGGTACGTGGCCTAGTGTCTTGCGATCTGTAGGATCGCAGTCACGAAGTACAGGTTGCGCTCAACTTCTGCTACAGACCCAGATCAGACAGAAAACGATCCACATCGCCATCGCCATCTCCGGAAAAGAACTGGCCCTGAGGCGGAAGTCCTCGATCTAACTGTATACTTGTCAAACAATGGATCATTCTGTCCATCCACCTACCTGTTCATCTACCTGCATTTATGTGTGCGCAATCACACATACATGCACCTATACACGGATGCAGCCGTACACGCATGAAACCATACCTACGCACACAGGAACAGACACACACACATGCTCCGGACCGCTACCTTTCCGGCTTTGTTCTCATTCAATCACCATGTACGCATGTGTATTCATATTTCTCAAGATGCTTCGGTGCATATGTGTGTTTGGACTTATAGGTTCATTCTTTTGTGAAGCATGTGCATTTACTTGTATACCGCTGTATACTTACATGTACAGAAATAAATATATACATATATATATATATACACATATACATACATCGATCTGTCTATCTATCTATATATGGCTAGGTAGATCTAGAAAGCTAGCCACACCCCCTGCAATTTGCATGCTCACGCGTTTCTGGTGTCGTACCCAGGGCGTACTGCTACATTGCAAATCTCATCTTATATCATATTGTACTGTGCCATGCTGTGCTATCATGCTGTATCACGTTTCGTTATCTGATTCTACTACATATCAGCATTTAACATGCCTTAAGGCAATATGTGACAGTTTATGTGGTAGATCGAAAACCTGTATGCTCTAGATCATGCACGGTACATGTTTGTATCTTGCATATTGTGGATTGAAATTGAAATATGAAACTTCGTGCTTCGCTATGCTTCAGTTGTGTTTCTTGGCCTATCTTATCTTAACCATGTTCTATGCCATATCAACCCCGATGCTTTTGTATGAGATTGTGTTAATGCGCTACATCACTTGTCAGGTTTATGCTTATACGTCTAGTTTTGCCTATTTTGGACGCTGTAGCCATGAGCTTCCTGCACATATTGCGATTCCCCAACTTGTAAGTTCCCATTGCCTAGGGTCCGTACTTCCTCTGCGCAGTGGTGAAGATGCTAAAATTGTAGAGGAGGTAATAGTTTATCGAAACACAACGAAACAAAATAGTATACAATAAGGCATGATACAATATAATTTCGTATGTATTGTACTATATACCACAAAAGTATTCGACTGACGTGACTGACGTAACTGAACATAAAAAAGAAAGAATATGGTATACAATACCATACGATATAATATAGCACAGAATGAAATATATAACATGTATTTTGCATACGTATATGTATACACTGTTACATATAAACTGGTGTATAATGTGATATACAATGTGATATACATGAGTTACATGGTATCCAGTATGATATCATACAAGACAATACAGTATAGTCAGTATAGTATAATTATGTATAATTTGTTGCAATATGATACGATAGAATAGACTAGAGTACAGTGAAATAGAGTAGAATAGGACTGGTTCCAGACAGACACACACACACACACTCACGCATCCGGACACACATGCACGCACATGCCTGCGCGTGTTTGCCTGCGTTTGTCTGTGTGTGTGTGTGTTTGCTTGCTTGCTTGCTTGCTTGCTTGCTTCCTTGCTTGCTTGCTTGCTTGACTGCTCTGTGGTGAGTTTGTGTGCTCGTTCGTGTGTGTGTGTGTATGCGTGATGCGCGTGTGCGCGCAAGAACCCAATTTTTTCTCTGTTAATCTGTATATATATATATATATGTCAATGTAAACTCAACTATGCGTTTGAACTTATGTTCATCTGCACCGTTGTTAGCCGTGAGCTTCCAGTTAACCTTTACCTCTGACAATGACTTATAAGCATCATAAATGATAGTGACTGACAGTGTTACTGTTCTGCACCTGACGTGCATTATTCTTTCGATCTATTTAATCATGCTTATTGATCTACATGCACTTGTTTGTACAACCACACACTTACATCTTGTGTTTCTGTAATACACAAAGACGAACAACTCCCCATGGGGGGCCTCGCCAGTGACCGGGTCAGCGTAGCGGGCGTGGAAGTCTGCCAGCATCTCGCCGACTCCTGCGAAGTAGTTCTCATTGCAGGGACGCCCCGACATACGTCAGACGTGGGCCTCTTTGAAAGCTCTGATCGCACTCATAAGATGCGTAAATCAGTCTGTTGAGACCAGTTCCCAACAATGTCACGATGGCCGAAGCGTCCCCTAAGACCCTAAGGCAAGGTGGAAGCAGGTTATTCTCTGCGGCTGTCTGCAAGACTTCCAATCAGGCATCTGCCGACCGTGGCCTCTCGTCCTCACCCCAAATGCGCAGGCGGGTACCCCACAGCTCACGTTTCCATGGAGGACCGGGAACCAACGCCGGACCAGTGAGCAATCGGTGGAAAGCACACATTTGGACCCCCTGAGCCTCTTTTCCCACCCTTCCCCTTCACCCATCCACTTTGAAAACACGCAAACCAGGGCATTCCAATGCCCAAACACACGAACAAACATCTCACTTCCCACCTAGGCCCCACCCATCTGAGAATCATCTGCCCCTCAGGCCAAACCCAAAAACAAGCCCTCCCCCCCGACCGCCGCTTTCTGTCCCGCTTACTATCCCCCCCGCCAACCACTCGCTGCGCCCCACCCCCGGTGACATGCCAACGCGGTGGCAAACAACAAAAAGCGCAACAAACTACACAACGATGTCCGCAACACATCGAAAACCACCCCAAGCAAACACGTCACCTGCCGCAGGTGCCCCGCCCCAGCACGGACTCCAAGGTTCAGGTGACGTGCTTCCTGATTGACCCCATGCAGGGTCGGCGGCTTGAGCTGGAGGCTCTTAGTACAGAAGTGCCCCATTCCCGCGCTCCTGCTGAATGCAGACGACAGTAGTGAAATGCGAAAGAAGAAATGCCGCCACGATGGAGTAGGATATCTTCGACGAATGATGATGCTGATGATGCGGATGATGATCAGGATGATTAGGATGATGATGATGATGATGATGATGATTAGGATGATGATGATGCTGATGAGGATGAGGATGAGCATGAGCATGAGGATGACGATGAGGACGACGATGAGGACGATGAGATGATGATGATGATGGTGATGATGATGATGACGATGATGAAGACTATGGTTAAAAATGAAAATGATAATGACAACGATGGTGACGATGATATGAATACGCGCAGAGAAGCGATGTCGCGAAATAGCAAGATTGCTCCTGCTGACATGTCTGACACAGGCAAGATGATTCTGTAGCATGTCTGGCCGAGCTGGGCCTGCACAGACCTCCTCCAGAGCGGTTTGGTCCTGGGACTTCGTTAAGTCCAGCTCTGCCAGGTACACACCTTGAATGCAGCCATGAACTGAACCAGTCGCCCTCACTGGAGCTCAATGCATAATGGGGCCCGGGCCTAGCTGGTCACCGGGAGCTCTTCGCGACACCAGAAGGTCTGCAACCTGGCTCTGCTCCGTGAGGCGCTGAGCGCAAACTGAATTTCGGTTTACCGTCGGGGGGGGGGGGTGTACGTAAGCAACATGGCATGGCTCCCTGCTCTGATCTGCTTTGTGTGTCAGCTCAGTCCGAGGCATGGTCGCTGGCCTGGCCATCCAGGGATTAGCAGGATGATGCTGGCCAGCGGCTCGCTGACTTGATTCTTGTTGTGCTGGGAGGATTGGACACGAGACAAAGCAAGAATGGACATCCTAAATTTGCTGCCGCGATAAATTCACATGCATGTAGCGTGCAAGTCTCGAACTTGCTCCGACACTTTCCATAATCTTTACAGGTGGGCCCTTGGGTAGCCTGACTGCTCCACGGAGCAGACAGCGAGTGGATTGCCACCACGCTGTGGGGAAAGGCCAACCTGTCGGTAAGGGCTGAGAGCTGAGAGCTGTTTCCTATGAGCCTTCACTCCCAACACCCGACCATTGTCGCCAGGACATGCCCTGAAGCAGTAGAAGGCCCATCGGCCTCTGATCTTCGACAATGCCCGGGAATTTGCGGATCAACCTCGCGAGACTCCGACGCAGGTTGCTGTGGGTCCACTCAGGCGCTTCGGTGACTTCATACACAACTGCAATCGTGACTGTAAGAACTGAGTGGTGTGGCGCATCACAGTTTTCTACGTCCGTCGGCACGCCCGAGTATCGCCGGCGCGCTGGGACCTGCAGAAAGAGAAGCAAGGCTGCGAAGATCTGCACAAAGTGGGCAGGGGTGGCAACTTCGATGTGGCCTTCTTGATCATCCAGCCCTCCGGGTTGGCAGGGCACGTGACAAGCCACACGGAATCGTTGATGCCAATCCGCCTGGCAAGGACTCTGCGAGCCAGGACTCAGGAAGTGTCAATGCATCTGGTTGCACGCGAAGGCCTTACACGGAAGCCACTAACGGCGGAGGTGCTGTCCAGCATCCTGCCCGCGGCGACAGACACGATTTGTAGTGTCGCATATCATGGAGAGATTGCATCTTCTTGAATGGCTCGGCAGTCTGAGTCTAGCAACAGCACTTCATACAGGATACATATCACCGTAGGCACAGACTCAGGGCTCATGCAGTCTTCAGTAAAAGGAAACTGTAGATAATCCAACTCTTCCGAAGCCTTCCTAGTCCCAGTCTGGCCTTGCCAGTTCGTTCAGGTGACTCTCAGGCACAAAGTCTAGGCACAAGCGGCAAGCTGTCGGCAGAAATTTCGAAGACTCAGAGCTCTGCGGCATCTCATGATCTGCCTATGACCTGAAGCGCTAGGCCCCAAGCTTCCAGACCTGGGCATGGCTATAACACGCAAGCGAGGAAACTTCACTGCGGACTGACTGAAGATGGGCCAGCTGGGCCAGCTGGGCCGGCTGGGGCTGGGGCGGGGCACGGATCTGTCCAAGCCTCTGTAGGCCCGGCCTCAGATCCAGGCACGACTTCTTCTTGCCTCTCTGAAAGATTCTAAGACCGCCTACCAAATTCCCCACTCATTGTGGCAACGTTGTGTGGTTCCTGCTTTCGGAGTGAAGTGAACTGGCCAGCTTTGCGCTAATCGCAAACGAACGCGTTCCCCCGCCGTGACGCGGTGCATATTTTGTTCTCGCTCTCTACGAGTATTATTTGCGAGGATGGCGGTGGTGGACCGAGGCTGGATTCATTGTAAATTTCACTTTATGGAACACAGTTTGGCCTCAAGGTGGGAAGCTTAGGTGCCATGCTCCTGAAATGCACCAGTACTGAGGGAAAGCCTTTTCTCTGCATGATCCGGTATGCGGAAGTACTTGGGGGAAAGTAGTTTGGACGTTGTCATGATGGTGTCGCAGTCGTCTCCAGGATGTCGTGGTCGTCGTCGTAGGGCTCTTCGTGGTGGTCCTGGTGGTGGTCCTGTCCTGGTGGTCCTCCTTGTCAAGGGCTCTTTGTCATCGCAGTGCTTTCTTTTGAGACCTGGCAGTTTCCGAAAATTAGGGGACCCTTTAGTACCCTAAATAATAGGACCCTTATTATAAGGGCCCCAAAATAAGGTACCCTAATTTTCGGAAACTCCCACCTAGCTGGCATTCTTTGAGCTCCGGGCTTGGCCGTGCCGGCCTTCACCGCCAGCGACATCTCGGATACCTCGCAGGCTCGGACCCTCCTCGCTGCCATCCCACAGCACACGAACAGGAAAATTCACAATGAGAATCAGAAGTTCTACTATGTTCTACTGTACTCGCTGGGTTTACCTTCAGTTTAGTTCATCAGTGCCCAAGTATGTGAAGCCGATGCCATTTGTGCAGAGACATGAGCTCTTCCAAGTATGTCTGGCAAGGCATCCTAGTGGGCGAAATGCGTCGGCTTTGGGTCACGTGCTTTGCTACGAGCGTCCGTTGCCGGAATTCATCGCGATACTGTAGTCACTACACCAGTTGCTCATGACTCAGAAACTTAGATGCTCAGAACCCTGCTGAAGCCTTAACTCCCAAGAAACCACCAAGACTGCTCCGAGCATGTTACCTAAACCCTAAACCCTAAACCCAGAACCCTAAACCCTAAACCCTGAATTACCTGTGTCCTCGGACGCTCTGCACAGGGGCCCCTGGCCTTTGCTCCTGTCTCGGCGGCCCAGGTTCTTCCCTACGGGACTTCCCTGGAGCCGAGGTGTTGCCGAGGAAAGAGCCGCCGAGGTCAGAGCTCCGGGTTGAAGAGGGTTTAGGGTTTAGGGTTTAGGGTTTAGGGTTTAGGGTTTAGGGTTTAGGGTTTAGGGCACTTCAAGCTAACTTGTGGAGTCTACTTCGCCTTTCATCCCAAGCCCGGCATGCAGGTGCGGCTCTTCGATTCTTTCGGCTGGAGGGTTCCGAAAGGAGTTTCTGTTCCTTTTCTCTTGAAAGCTCCCGGGGTCGATTGATTGCCAAAATGACCAGTTATACCCTGTCGGGCCTCTGCTATGTCTTACTCACCCTTCACCTTCCCCAAAAAAAGTGAACGAGAATTGCTTGAATTCTTGCGCATCTTGGACGAAATTGCACGAGGAGGCCACGGACGTTGTCCAGCTTCAGCAGAGTTCTTGCCCAAGGCCTATTGCCACCCCCACCCACTTTGATGCCGCGCGAAGAGATTGAAAATCCCTAGTGGTGAACAAGAGGGGCCGTCTGACAAAGGCAGAGGCACGTCTCGTCTGAAAACTGAAGGCTTCGCGAACTTGTGCCTTCAAACGGCGCCACACACTGTGACTGCTTTTTGATACGCACTCTGCGGAAAGGTTGGTATGGAGTCACAAGTGCTTAGCATGACAGCAATGCTCTTCACAAAGCTCGCGAAGCGTTGGTCATTAGCTGACAGGTCGCCGAGGCACCCGAGGACCAGCGGGCCTTATAACAGGAACCTGGCTTTCGGTATGCTCTTCAGCCGGCTGTGGAGCAAGCAGAAATCATCAGGCGACGCACACCTCACATCCAAACCTCGGTCTGCCGCTGCTATTGCCAGGAGTGTCTTCCTGCTCACCAGATCCTGAGCTCCGGGCGAACAGATTGAAAGCGCGTCTTCGCCACCACTTCGATCTGGCATGTAGAGGCTGTGCATCCCGAGAACCATCTCCTCATTTCAGGCCTTCTCTGGCTCCCCGCCCGTGGTGCTAGACACCACACCCTTCACTGTCTCCAAGAACTCGGCGCCTCATCAACACGTTAAGCAGCGAGAGATGCATACAGCGTACTGCAGAGGCCAGGGATTCCAGCCAGATGGTCCGATGACAGAGAATCGCTGCACACTGGGCCACTGCTTCTCCTGCAGATTAAAGTTCCCTTCAGACTCCAGCCAATCCATAGTTAATCATCAAGGCTTGAGCACGGCCGTAAAATGCCGGGTTGTTCGGGCTGTCTATAGCATGGCATGCGGCCACCGGTCGAAGTCTATCAATCAAAAAAGACAACACCTATGCACATTCGAAGCTCACCCCAGTCTCCTGTGCCAGCGCTTGCCAAATCTTTCCATATTCCTGCCGGGTCGACACAAGTCGCCATGGAGCTTGACTTGAGGACGCAAACCTGGCTTGCGACGGTTCTGTACATACTGTTGCAAAGAATCTGTCTCTACGATTAGATTACGAAGATCCTCTGCATGCTGCTGCTACTTGATACCGCATCATACCATGCAGCTGGCACGTCCCCTGCCCTGCCTGGACATCATAACCACGAGTAGCGTCCGGGCCCGCAGCCTCGTGGCCGCCCAATCCCATTTCATGTGGACTCGCGCTTTGCGCACCATTGATACCGCCAGGGCCGCTGGCATAACCTCCAAATGAAGGGAAAGGGGCACCACTCGCGACCACTGAATCTTGCATGTATGTGCAGATGATACGTATGTAAATGTATACACATCTAAATATGGGTGTATATAAAAATACAAGTATACAAATATGTTAGTGTATACATATACAAGCATGTATATAGGCGTTCGTAAATGTAGACATATGTAAACACCTAGGTATATAAAAAAAATCCTAAAAATACTTCTAAATATATGTGATGGTTTAGGTTAAGAGTAAAACTATGTAAACATGGAAATGCATAAATATATAAAAATAAAACATATACAGATGTATGACTCTATAACTGTATAACTGTATGAATATGTATGTACAGACATACATAAATAAATATATATATATATATGGTGGATGAATTGGTATAGATATGTTTATATTTCATATCTATATATACATCTATGTTTATATGTTTACTCTGTTATATACATATATACATACATATATGACATATATGGCATATATGACATATATGACATATATGACATATATGACATATATGACATATATGACATATATGACATATATATGTATATTTGTATACATACAGGTATGTATATATATATATACATCTATATTCCCCATATGAGTATGTAAATATGTATACACACACACCTATGTAGTGTCGAGTCCTGCAGAGCATTCCAACTTACGGCCGCTGAGCCTCGCGTGCTTGCGGCCAGCTTCTGCGCAGCTTGCGCTCCCTCCTCGTCTCGACGGCAAGGACACTGTACAGACTGTAGCTTGGTGTCGGGTTTGACTGTTACCTTCAAGAACTCTGTGCTCAGGTTCCTCTCCTGAGGGTTCCCATGGGAAACCGCCAGCAGAGCACCGTTCCTGGAAGCCAGCGCTCTCAGAACACCTGTCGGCACAAAGTTTCGTGTTTCTGGAGACCTTGCCGGCCCCAGAACGTCAAGCCAGCCCAACAAATCTTTAAAGCCCTGAACCGCATAGTAATTTAAGTGATCGTTAAAGGATTCAGATGTACATAGGTCGGCTTCAGGACGTTTCAAATTTCCAGCTTGGAAAAGGCTTGAGTACAATCCCAGCATGCCCTGTCTTTGGAGTATTAAACGTGGGCCGCAACGAAATTTCTCACCTGGACCACTGTAAGCCTTGATGGCTACAGGTTCAGGTTCGATGTGCCAAGCTTACTTATATGCGTGTACACTCCCTACCCAACCATCCTTCAAGTACACGGCATCAACATCCAGTCTTGCCAGCAACCTGCCCCTATGGCTCCCGAGCCTTCCGGGAGCCGGCCCCAGCGCTGCATCTCTGGGCCGACGGGCTCCCCAGTCTCAACAATCTCCGTCTTGTCCACGGCTCCTGCCTGAACCTGAGGAAGTCTCAGTGAGACGCAGAGTTTGACCGGAAAGAAGCCGGATCGAAGGAACTAGTTGAATTAGCGGAAGCCTGCACCCGAACGGCTTTGGTGTTCCTTGAAAAGGCTGGGACAGAAGTGCCCTTAATTCGGGGAAGCGAAGGTTTGGTCAGAGCTACTGAGTCTCAGCTCTCAAACAGTTGGGCAAACTCGCGACTGCGTCCGAGGGGTGCCTTCTCCGCAGTGGCTTGCATTCGCGAGGCCAGGGGCTGCTTCTGCTCGGATACCGTTGCCGTTAACAATGCCTCGCTGGCTCGTCAATCCATCTTTCTTACGTCTGCAATCTGCTAGGAAGTCGGCGCACCACGCCCTCGTTGCCTCCTGTTGCATTTTGCTGTCACAACAAGCACTGAGCCACAACAGCTTATCTGTGACGTCGGCGCAACGAAGGTTTGTCTGCAACTCAACAAGCACGAAGATCGATGATCCTGCAGCTGTGGATAGCTGTGGACCTGCCGGAAACATGTTGCACGAAAAAGCTTTATTTCACTGCTGCGAACAGGATATCAAGATGCCACAACATGAAGCAACAAGGAAATGCTCGATGGGTCACACGGATGCTCTTTTTCCCTTCTTTCAGCTGAACTAAACATTCTCAGAATTCGGTTGAACTCCCTCCACGACCAGATGGCTGGCATGCCGAGATCAGCAAAGTGCCAATAAGTGGCCAAGGAACGCATGTCCTTGACCTGTTGGCTGCGGCCCCTTGCTGGGCTCCATGCTGATCTGCAGAAGGAGACAGAGTATACAAGTGGTGCTAGAAATTAATGCTTTCAAACATCAAATTTATAGCTCTGGGCTGTCACATCATGTAGGAGAAGAGCTGGACACGCCTCGCAGAGGACACGCTTTGCAACCCCACTCTCGATGGCAGTTGGATCCGAAAAAAACCTGAGCCCCTAGCCCCTGAACCTCGTAACCATAAAACCCCCTCAACAAACCCTAAACCCTAAATCCGAAAAAAACCCTGAGCTCCATGCTCTAAAGGATCTACTTGTCCGGAAGCTTCTCGGTTGGACATGTCCTGGAATCGGGAAGGGAGGCCAGTTCTCTTCATAGGATACCTTTTAGGGTCCATTTGATAAGGGTTCCGTAGTATATTGGGGACTTACAGAGGCATCTCAGACGCTCCAGCGAAATCGAGATTGTAACCACCTGCATGCCTTCCAGTAGACAGCGAATCCATTCCTTCGCCAAACCCTAAGCCCTAAGCCTTCGCCTTCAACACGACGGACCCGACACTTCGGGATCTCATGCCTTCTCTCACTTGGCAATCAAAACAAAATCCACACACCAAAAATAGACAGGCACCAGAAAAACATAAGCAAGTCAACAACACCAAAACGCGGTGTTTGAAAGGTTTGGCCGAGTCCGGTGTTGCGGCGAGCTATCAGGAAATTTCAATTTGCAGGCTCCCGATAAGTGTCAAGCTATCGAGGAATTCCAAGATACAGGGTCCCGTCCCGCCGCGAGCTACTGGGGAATTCCATGGGCAGTTTTGCTTCAAGCTATTGAAGAAGTCTTCTCTGCTGAACACTGTTGGGTCTTGTTTTGCGTCAAGCCTGTGCGGAAATCCAGTTTGTAGGGGCCAGCCATTTCCAAGAGTAGGAGGGTCCTGTCTTTCGGAAAGCCTTTTTGGGAGCGTTTTGGGAATCACGTTTTGCGGGATGTCGTTGCGAAAGATCGCAATGCCTGAACCCGCCCCGCTCATTTGGTGCTTTGCAAGGCTTTGCAACAATAGCGGGTGGTGCGGGCGGGTGGGGGGAGGGCGCGACCCGCGCAATGCAAACCATGCTCGAACACAACAAAACCTATGATATCTATGATGCTTTGATGCTTCTCTGCCGACCTGTAGGAGGCAACACTCACACTCCGAAGAGTGCAATCTGCGCCAACTTTAGTCACCTGCGCCGGTCAAGCAGAAAAATCCAACGACGTTGAACCCCTGTTAGACACTGTACGGTTGCTGAGAGTGATTATTGAGGCTTGAGGGTTTAGTTTAGGGTTGTTGGAACAAGATCCTCCAGCACTGAATCTTGAAACCTAAACCCTAGGACCCTACATTGAGCAGCCGGTTCCCTTACAAAGTAAGCTAAGCTGTGAACCCTGAAGACACGAGGGTTTTGCTCTCCCTCTCTTGACAGGGTCCTTCCATCGTGCCCACCCACATAGCACAGCGCCCAGACCAAAACTGATCAGCGCCCGCAGATCCTGCATGGATCGACAAGTCCCATCCACCAGTACTACTACGACTACTACGAGGAGCACGACAACTACTACTAACACCACCACCACGACTACGACTACGACTACGACTACGACTACGACTACGACCTCGACTACGACTACGACTACGACTACTACTACTACTACTACTACTACTACTACTACTAGCACGACAATTACGACTAGAGGTACGGCTACGGCGATCACGACGACAACGAAAACGACAACGAAAAGGATACATACTTGCTACTTGCTACTCGCGACTTCCTACCCGTTTCAGCTCATCTTATCTACTACCTAGCCCGCTACGTAAACTACTTCCACACACAGACTACTGGTACTACTGGCATTACTGGTACTGCCGGTGCTACCGGTACTAATGGTACTTCTGCTACTACAGCTACTACAGCCTGCTACTACAGCTACTACTACTGCTACTACTACTACTACTACTACTACTACTACTCCTGCTGCTGCTGCTGCTACTAGTACTGCTGCTACTACTACTACTACTACTACTACTACTACTACCACTACCACGACTACGACTAGAACGACGACGAAGACGACGACGACGACGACGACGACGACTACTACTACTACTAGTACGACCACTGCTACTGCTACTGCTTCCGCAACTAGTTACTGCTAATACTACTACGCCTCTTCCTCCTCCTATTACTACTCCTCCTCCTCCTCCTCCTACTACTACTACTACTACTACTGCTACTACTCCTACTCCTCCTACTACTACTACTACTACTATACTACTACTACTACTACTACTACTACTACTACTACTACTACTACTACT
>CAJNDV010026991.1:44732-57693 GCA_905221635.1 Symbiodinium sp. CCMP2456 | reverse complement strand
AAGGGAACCCTGAACCCTTGTAGATCACTTGGAAAAGGGACCCTAAGCCTTCTCCCTAAACCCTTCTAGATCCCTTTTCCAGGCCTTGTCGGGGAGAAGCATCTTAGGATTTCTCTCGAGATTGCTCGAGTGGCCTTGATCCCTTGTTTACGGCCGCATGCTGGGGGTCGGATGGCAGTGAGATGGCTCAACTTTGGCAATGTCTATGACCTGTTGAGGACCGGCTGTTGTTTCCGAGCTTTGGACCTGATGCCCAGCCATGCGGCTTGCTTTGACACCGGCGGGCTACCGAAAAGTAAGCCAAACGGGAAAAGAGAGCCTGCATCCATCGGCAATGAGACCATCATAGCCTTTCGCGAGAGGTTGCAAGTTGAAGGGTGTACAGAAGATTTGAAGTCTCGACGTCAGCTCTCTGTAGGCCCACTGCATGCTTCTGTGTTCAACCTGCCTCCACAACCCTTAGCCTTTGCCAGCGCAGCTCGACGCACAGCCCTCTCCCGAAGTACGACTCCTTCACATCTGCCCAGCGCAGGTGTGCAGGCTTCATCGCCGGTTTCGGCTTCGATGTCACGGTGATGGTGGCGAACTAAGGATGCATGCCAATGGCCGTAGCAACAAGAAGGCAGAGTTTGGGAAGGTTTCTGAGCCCCAGAGCCGTATCTACTACCTCAAAAGGACGTATGCGTTGGGTTCTCATGTTAATGTACATCACTAGTGATCCGATGAGGCTCCATAGTCAGAGAACTTCACGAACTCTCGGAGAGCGAAATCCTTACGTGCAAGACCATAGCCAATACCACCAGGTGCTTAGCCGAAGCCCGGAAGTATCTAAATCGGTCTTGTGCTGGCCAGGTCCGCTCCATTCTGCTGCGGGGCTTTGACCAGGTCCGGCCAAGCTTTTCGTCAAGCACTCGACATTGGGATTGTAAGGTTGGGGTTTTGGGGATTTGGTGTTTAAAGCATTTGAGCAGCTTGAGCTTTCGAGGTGTCAAGGTGAGCAAGCGACATTTCAAAGCCGATGTCCCACCTGCCGTCACGAACTCTTGCTGCTAACATCGGCGCATCAATGCATCCTGCTATAGGCACCCGAAAGCATGAACGAATGCTTAGTTCAGGCCTGAGTTTCCTCACTCACGCAGCTACCTGCATAAACTACAGAAGCGGCTGCTTTTCCACCAGTAGCTGTGGTGATCTCCATCCCAATCTCTCACCTGGAAGGACATCGCCAACATGATTGGTCAGTACATGCAGAAGCACGGTGTGAACTTCGCACGGGTGGATGCCTGAGAGTATGAAAGAGATCTAATTTCTGAGCTTCACGCTGTTTGCACTGGTTGATGGTGGGAGGATGTCATTGTCAAGTTAAGACGGCACCTGTCCGCGACCCTGTTTGTCTGATCGTCCGTACCCGCAGCCGTGTCCCCCCAACGTGCAAAAGTTTGCCTGTATTCGGGATTGTTACGCAGACAGATTATGACGTACACTTGCTTCGGTGGATTTCGTACCGGACAGCGAAAAACTTTGAAACACGGACTTCGCAAACAGAACGAAGCGGCCCTGAGCCCTAGACCCTATGTAACCCCGCATGAGTACGCAGCCAAGTTGGGTCTTGGACGGGTGCTTTTCCCTGAAGTTGCCAGCCTTTACTCAGAAGGGAGGGCGTCTACTCACCCGCCCAGCATGCCTCAAGAATGCCAAACTCGGCAGGAGATGGTCCCATCCAAATTCGAGAAAACAGCGGATGGGAAGGCTGGTGTGTTGGCGAAGTAGGCCTTAGGACTGTTGGCGGGTCTCAACTGGTGGAGGTCAAGGTTTTCGTGAAGGACGCGGAGTACGGGGCTGCGAGCTCGGAGTGGCGGAGTGCCGGCGATCTCGAGTGCAGCAGATGTCTGTGCGTCAGGCACTCTAGCAGAAGCATCTGGTCCGGAGATGCCTCATGAACGCCTACTAGGGAAACTTTTCCGACCTCCCCTAAACACGAAGCCTCCGCAAGACTTCCTCTTGTGCGAGGCAGTTCATTCTGAGGTGTTCGACACTGTGCTGGTTGCCATCGGCCGGACCGGCCTTGCCAGCCAGCTCAATGTGGAGGCGCGTGCCGTTTGAGTGGCTTCGGTTTTTGCATTCTCTTTTTTGGTGGTGTGCGTATGGGTGAGTCAGTGAGTGAGTGAGTGAGTGTGTGTGCCAGAGTGGGTTCATGACTGTGTGCAGCACAAAGCTGGGCTACCAAGCTGCAGATTACAGACTCACCGAGAAGTTCAATCGCGTCAATCTGCTTCTGCGAACTGCGTTTAGGAGCGCATGTGATCCAGCAGTGGAGGCAGCGGGCCTGTCCTACAACCCCAAGACGGGCAAAGTCGTTGGAGACTTGACATCCACGACGTGCGCAATCTCCGAGTTGCCAACCCGATGTGTTGTCGATGCAAGCCCAGACTGTTTGCAAGCAAGCGCCTTTAAAAAGGTCTAGTTGCAAACCCACAGCTCTCGTTGAGACAGAATGCGGATGTGCTGAGGTTGTCGACGACAATGACCAGACCAGCGTGCCCAACATTTTCGCCATCGGAGATGTGCTCCGCCTGAGCAAAAAATGGCAATCGACAGCAGGAGCTCCTGTGGAGGCAGGGCGGAAAAGTTGCACGGCTCCTTGCAGCCGAGGTGTGCGAGGGGAAGCCCGAGCTGACCCCGGTGGCCATCCAGGCCTGATGTTGCTCTCTGGAAGCGGCATTCTGGGGATTGAGGAGGTCAGGTTGAGGCTGATGACAAAGCAGCAAAAGCCCAGAAGGAGCAAGCCAAGAAGAGCGCGGCTAAGTCAAACAGGCAAACGATGAAGTACCTTCAGGTTAGGGTCTCGTGCGTGCAATCACAGCAAGTGAGCTTCAAACATGCTTCAACTGTTGGCAGCTCAGTCGCACGATCGGCATTGAAGCTGAGGGTGACGGATCTTCAGGGCCTACATTGAACCTTGTCAGGGTCTCATGCTAGGGCGGAAGGTTCGGATGAGGAACCCTTGGAAGTCGGATTGTTGTAAGCCGCATGTAGACTACTTCGACATCTGAACCAAAGAGCTTTCACTGTAAAGACCGGACGTTCTTCCAAGCATTATGTAGGAGCGGTTGTTCAGGTGTATCGGGCCCTGCAAGTTACATACGCTTCTGGGTGGAATGAAGGCCGGCCGCATGTTGACGCGCCGCCTCTTCGCTGGGTCCACGAAGCCAGGGTGGCCCAGACTTCTCCGCGCGTCGGTGGGGTCTTGTGCCGTCTCAGAAACTGAATCATAAGGAAGATGGACTATACCGACATTGCCACCACAGTCTTCACTCCCATCGAGTACGGCTGCGTGGTCGCCTCAGGGGCGCCTTGCGCAGGGCAATACCACCGCTACCGTAGTTTCTTCGAGACGTTGACTGGCAGAAAAGGTGGGCTACTCTGAGGACGAAGCGAGGGAAAAGATTTCCAAGGAGCGCATCAAGGCATGTACCTGATGCAGAACCAAGTGAAAGCAGGTGTCGGTGAGTGCAAAAGGCAGCTATGGTTCGTGCGCATGCATGAGATGTCCATCCATCCATCCATCCAGCCATCCAGCCATCCAGCCATCCAGCCATGCAGCCATCCAGCCATCCAGCCACCCAGCCACCCAGCCACCCAGCCAGCCAGCCAGTCATCCAGCCATTCATCCTTCCTTCCATCCATTCTTCCATCCTTCCATCCCTCCATCCCTGCATCCCTCCATCCTTCCTTCCATCCACCCATCCCTTGTTTCTTCGTTGTCATCACCATCACCATCACCATCGCCATCACCATCACCACCACCACCACCACCATCATCATCATCCTCCTCATCATCCTCATCATCATCCTCATCATCATCCTCATCATCCTCATCATCCTCATCCTCCTCATCCTCACCATCCTCATCATCCTCATCATCCTCATCATCCTCATCATCATCCTCATCATCATCCTCATCATCCTCATCATCCTCACCATCCTCATCAGCCTCATCATCATCATCAACATCATCATCATCATCACCACCACCATCACCATCACCATCACCATCATCATCATCATCATCATCATCATCATCATCATCGCCGTCAGCATCGCAGTCATAATCCATCGAATGCTTGGTATGCTCGCTCTGTGTACAATAACATTGCTGCCTCGTGATCCGAAAGCAACTGGCAAGGGAAACAGAGTTGTTTGTTGGCTGTCGATGGCTGTCGCTGTAGCACCGTTGCGACCAGATATTGCAGACTGCAGCATGCAACTTTGGATCTGCAACATGCTTGGATCCACCTGCGGCTTGGTGCCTTCTAGGTCTACCACTGCACCGCCCAGCCTTTGGAGTGGAACCTGAACTCCGAGCGTAAGGCCCAGCACCCGGGAGTGGTAGTGGGAGTCATGATTTTTTTAGTGTCGGTCCACGCACGGTCCACGATGCCTTCGGAGCTTCTGCACGGAAAAAATCTGAGCATCAGCTACGGGTTCCGGGTTCGCAGAGTTTGGGTGCGGGCTTTGCTCATGCATGTGTGCACCATGTGACGTCAGACCTGCAACATCTGCCACGAGCAACTACCTGCGAACACCTGGGTTCCGAAGGACGATATGGGGTACATGAAGCTGATCGTGGACAAGGAAGAGAAGGAGAAGGTCGGGACTCTTCTCCTGCTGCACCACGTGAGCTGTCGGACCTGCTGCCAGAACAACATCTGTAAAGCTGGGCCAACTTCACGAGAGTTTTTTGAACACGCATTGAACTTGAATCGAAAGGAAATGGGTCAGCATTCTCAGTAGCTGAAACATGTCGAAGCTATCGGCTACAGGGGTCCCCTTTATTACATGTGCACCGTGCCTCTAACGACGGAATCCCGGAGCTTCGCGTGGAGGTGGTTGGTGTACACATCCTCGGCCCCAACGCCGGGGAGATCATTCAAGGCGGGTAAGGAAGCTTGCAATTTCTTTTGTCGGGATGTAGGAGTGGTGGCCCCTGACAAAGCCTCACAGCGCTGAGCTATGTGGAGACAGTTAAGCTTCATGTATGAAACCCGCAGCACGCGTTGCGGCATCACATAGCGTCTAAGCATGTCTAAGCATGCTTGCGGGGTACTTATGCATTTGCTACGTCCTGATATCCGCTTAGCAAGTCCACTTCAAGGCCCTGCAAGTCTTTATCATTCGAATATATGTCTTGCAGCACATATCTTTGGCATAGCAAATACATTGCTAACTTATATGTCCACTTGCACAACTTATATGTCCACATGGTATACTTATACGTCGACTATCACGGCCATTCCAAAAGGTCGTCATAGTAAAACTGACCCTCGAGGGTCGAAACCCAACAAGCTTCAGAAAACTCGAGCTGAAGCCCGACCCCAACTGCGCCCCGCCCAGAACAGAAGGGTAGAATGGCAAGTCTTATGAACCCACTTAAAAGTTTCAAGACCTTGACCCCAGTCGCAAGACTCGTTAACTCCTACATCCTAAACGACCCGGCTTGAGAAGGAAGTCCCAGCTCGAAGGGGTTTGCGGTTGAAGGTTTCAGGGGGTTGGTTAGGAAAGCCTGCGGTTCTGCCGCCACCCTGGGCCCTGCACCCGACACCGTCATACCTGGCAGATGTGCGCTCTTGGCCCTTTAAGGCGTCATCGCTGAGGATTGAGATTAAGTTCTCAAGCCTAGACGTTAGACATCGTCGTGCGCAGGCCCTCTTCTGTAGCCTTAGCTTGGTCTGACCAGGAAACCAGGTGGCCGAACATAGTACCCCTAGAACGTAAAACTTGCGACCGGTCAGCCCTAAACCGTAAACAGGGATTTACTTAGTTGCTAACCTTCTCCCCCTCAGAAGTCGGCAGCCACATCTACCCACCATGCAGCAAAAGGTGGTGCTTGCATGGGGTTATGTATTGGTGTCTGACACTTTCATGCAGATATCTGACATTGAAAGGTATGTCGAGCACCAAGCACAACCTTCTGCGGACCCCTGGTCAGGCCTGAGCGTGGCCATCCGCTGCGGTGTCACGAAGGAGAGCTTGGGGATTGAGCCTTCAGCACTCGGTGTTGAGCCCGAAATGGGCACTGAAGCAGGCGACAGTGGACGCAAACTGGGTTTCGGATTGCAGGTGTGGGTGCGCTGGGATTCGAAATCTACAAATCTCTGTGTGACAGACCAGCAGTAACCCTTAGAACAACCCACATCATGTTGTGCTTGAAAGGAACACTTCGATGACTGCGCACCTCGGCTGCAGATCGGATCTTGGCCGGGCTGCTCTCGGCAGCTTCAGCGGGCTGTCTTACAGGATGCAAGCAGTGACTGTTGGGGTTTGGCCTTTTTTGGGTCTAGGAGTGTTTAGGGTTTAGGGGCAAGCGGTTTGCCAAGGTGGGAATCCACCCAACCTATGCCGAGTCCCTGCCTCAAAGACTCGACGAAGACTGTGACTCTCTGACGTCCACGCGATGAGCATTTTTTCGCGATGAGGTCGTACACCACGATGACTGAAGAGAAGACGGAAGGTTCAGCCCTTCCCACCAAGGGAGGCGCCCACCGGTCTCGCAGAGAATCCTTGGCTCCGTTGTCGCTTGAAGAGAGCTGCAGGCTGCTGAAACTAAAGGTGCCTCGCCTGGGATTCCCGGGCGGGGCTGGGTGCTGCTTCGGCAGGGCCCTAAGGCAAGGTCGAGGGCAAAGCAATAATAATGATGCAGGACGTGGAAGAGCGGCAGTTGATTTTGTGTTCGCAGTGCCATCAGGCGGGTGCTGATGAGCCTTGGTGACGAGTTCCTTGATTTCTTTCCCCTTCATTGGGGCATGAAAGTGGATCTCTGAGTTGGCTCATCGTTGAAGCATGCTGCCGTGCATCTCAACTGTGGCCGCTGTGGTTGGTTCACGAATAAGCTTCAAGCCTTGGACCTGATTGACCTTGACCGCATGCCGAAATGACAGCTGCAAGCTGTTGTTATGCAGCTTCGCGAAGGCTCGAAGGCTAAGACGAAGACTATTGTAAGAGCCAGAACGGCCTCAGTTTGCTTCGTAGTTGTAGGCTCATGCACCTCCAGGGAGACCCAGGTCAAGCTTTGCTGGCGCATGGGGGCCCTGCAGAAGAATCATCGCTTCAGGTGTTAGCAGAGGCTTAATTCGCGAACGAAACTGCATCCTCCCGTGGGACACCTATCAGACCTGTGTAATCCTGTGTTGGACTCGGAATGCGGGCCGGGTCTTCCTGGTCCTATGTGAGGTAGGACAGTAGGCGTGAGATCAACAGCGTTTCACAGACACAGCTACCAGCCGAGTTTCGCCCCTTCTAAGCACTTTAAGCTGTCCTCTCCTAAACAGTGAGACATATCCTGCACTGTAGCGCATGTAGTCTATCACGTCGGAGATATGGATCCCCGAAGATCTTCCGCCTTCAGAGCTGTGGCCGTAGCAACAAGAGGCTTACACCGGTGCTTTGGCTAGGCTTCTCGAAAGCCAGCAATCTGTCTCGACATGCTTCGGCAAGCCGTAGAAATCTCTCAGGGCCAGAATCTAAGAACCGAAGACCTTTGCCAAGAAGGGGTGGCGCGAGTCGTGAGGCTGACACGGATTCCTGCGGGACAACAGACTAAGACCCAGCGCGGGCAAAAGAAAAAGGGCTGTTCCGCCTGGTCACTGGGAGTGCCCACCTCCAAGGCTGCATGCGCCACATATCCTTCGATTTGAGTGCGATTTGAGTGCGAGAAATCCAATTGTATCAGTCGTGTCAGCTAATTGAAGGATCACATCGAATCTAGAAGACGAAGTTCTGGCTTGCACTCGAGTTCGGCTGGAGAAACATTCTCTTCTTGTATTGGGAAGTTCTTCCGAATTCAAGTCCATACTCCGTATTTGTCTGCAGTAGTGTCTGGCGCTATCAGCCGGTCAGCAAGAAACCTTGCAGTTTCGAGCTGTCAAAGATAGAGAAACAACCATTCCACGAGCTCACAGCAGTTTCCCCCTCATGTTTGCGGATTCCAAAGCATGTCAAAACACGCTTCCCGGTTAACAACTCATTGTTCAGCGCTCGCTCAAACAACTGGGGGCATGCCCGGCTGACTTGAAGCGCACGACCTGAAAAATGCAGTGATTGGCCGCGTTTTGCTCCAATTGAAAAGCATGGTAGCAATGCGAAGAGGCGGCTGCTGGCTGTAACCAACAGCCTGTAGCTGCCCTCACGGACAAGGGCCATGCAAGCCAAAGTGTTGCAACGCAGTGGCTCCATGGTGGCTAGCCGGCCAAAAATCGACTGGCGTGGAGCTAAGCGTCCGCCCGACAGTGATGCAGTGTGCCACGGAATGCTCCGCAATGCTTGAGGCCGAGGCCGGAACAGAAGCACGAGGTTGGATCAGCTTTGTCCTAGCTAGTCAGTTTGCGCACTGCTTTGCAAAAGCAGGTCGATGCGAAGGCGGATCTTCGTGGAGTGTCGGGAGCTCAGTGGCAACAGCCGATCAAGCGCAACCCACAGACCTTCTGTACCTTTTCAATGTTGCAGGCATTGGCAGCTGAGTTACATGGCCACTTCCCCGGAGCAGTCGCAGACCAAACAGGCATACATCAAACATCCGTCGCCCCTTGACAGCACCTGAGCTTCTGTGCTTGCATGGCGCATGGCGAGCATGTCGTGGCGGAGTTATGTCTTCCTTGGATGAACTCTGTCGGGCTGCAGCTTCAGATTCGATCCGGCAGCATCCGCCGCGCAACTTTCACCGACCGGATCCGTTCCCCGAGTATGCTCCATCTCTCGGGATGCACATCATAGTTGAAACTGCCTTTGTGAGTGGTGGGGCTTTCAGGCAAGTGTGGAATGGTTGCCGTTGCAGTAAGCATTGCTCTGCGCGTTCTTAGACCTGTGCATCACATCCGCGCGGCATGTGAATCTAGAGGCCGATGAGGTAGTCGCCGATCGATTCGTGCGCTCCCCCGAGAACGACCAGTTTGCCGCAGCAATCACCCGCCTGACTTTCGCAGACGCTGTTCCGTTTTTCTTTCCAGGTCAGGCGCCATCTTTCCGGCAACTCTACACAAAGACTTCTTGACTCCTCTTCGTAGGCAGCAGGTGGGCGCGGGGCGGGCATGAATGCCATGACAGGATGCGGCTCGAAAGGATGCGGCTCGTTCCACCCGCCAACGCGGGGCGGCGCGATCATCGCTTTTGCTCGCAACTAGCTTGATGGACGGCAAACAGTCGGCAGGAAGTTGTCAGATTCCGTCCCCGGGCCGGCCGACTTGCCCGTGCAGTGTTCAGCCGTGGGTTGCGTACAGGATGCCCAGCTCGACATGGTGAACCTGTCCTCGACCGTGTCTCCATCTTGGCGCAACGAGCTTGGACGCCGAGCACGAAATTACAATGGGCTGTGTGCTGGATCTTCAGCAACCTTTCCCGCGTAGTTTGCGAACTGCGAGCTGCTTTTGGCACTCCAGAGTGCCGCTCGTCATTCTTCTGCCGCTCTCAACTGCATTCATTCGAATCTATTCCTGATTCCTGTACGTCCTGCAGGGAGTTGTCTGAGGCAAGTCGCTCGTGTGCAGATTGCACTTCGGGTCCCCGCGGCATGCCGGATTTGATGGCGCAAGCTGTTTATTGAGCCTCCTGTGCGGCTGCAAAGCATCGGCTTTTCCTCTTGCGCAGCCTAGTCATTGCTGCCACGGATGCGGCAAGACCTTGGCACGAGGATGCGCTGGAGATCTGTACCTGCTCGACCTGCTGGATTGGTAAACTGGCCATTCGCAAGCATTCGAAAGCCGTTCGCACTTGGCACCTTCCGCATGTGTCTAGGTCGGTCGACGTGATCGGCCGTGTGCTACGACGGGTAGATCATGGCAGACATACTGACATAATGACGTTCTGCAGTACCCGGATAAACCGATTTCTCCAATGCAAAGACCCTCTGAGACTCCATTGTATGATGGCCGTGGAAGCAAAGGTGAGCGATCTGCGGACGAGTGCTCTCCGATTACGCCAGGTGTAAACGAGATCGGCAGCCAATTTTCCATTCCGAACCGATTCCACAAGCACCCGCTCAAGCAGACATCATGGCATCACAAACAAAATATTCAGTAGTACCTGCAACAACCTATCTCTCGCAGAAGCGGGGTTTGGAAGCAATGTGCCAGGCCCAGTAGGGCGCCCAAACAGGGTGTGTTGCGTGGGAATGAACAGAATCGCAGAGCCTGACTGCCTCAAGTCATCATCGGAAGCGCACCTTGCGGTAAGAACCCTAAACCAAAGCAGCCGAAAGCAAGATCAGACAGGAAGAGCAAAATACACCAACCGCCCGAAGCGGGGGAAAGGTGTGCACCGTGTCATCACAAAAAGTCAAAGCTATAGTATGCTATAGTCATTCCCCATGCAGACGCCCGCTTCCACCAGCACGCGCTTCAGATACATATCAGTGGCACGCGACACATCAAGCCTGTCATTCCGAATGTAGATCCTGTGTACTAAGATCTGCTTCCCAGCACTTTGGAACTCTCTTAGAAGTGCACAAGCTGAGTGCGGACATGCAAAACCCCGATTTGGACGCTGCGAAAAGTGAGACACAAAGATCGCTCACTCATAAACAGTCACTGCTTGAAGTGCGATTCCCGAGTGTGGACGCTATCGACGTGTAGTTCACCCAAGCAATGCGAAACAAGGCGATCCACCAGTAGTCATAGCAAGCCAGGAAAAAACATAGAAACAACTCAGACTTTCCCGACTGTCATCGTCCTGCCCACCGGTTCACCGCTTGGTGCGTGGTTTGGCATCCGCTGTTCTTTCCATGGAGTGTTGCCGTCCATGCCGTACAGGACGGCCGTAACAGACGCTGATCGCGGCACTTTTGGTTGGCTGCTCTCTCTACATACATACCGTCAGCTACTACAAGACCTTTCGGAGGGTTTGGACCTGACAAACTGTTGTCCAGTCGTCCATGCAAAAAGCCATGAAATCAGAACTCCCGTTTCCGTCCGCCCAAACTCTCGAAACAAACCGCGCGCTGCCTACTTCGATTTTTTGTTGTTTGCCTGCACCATACCAAGGTGCTCCCACTTGCACCGAGCATGGCTTGAAGCCCCGGTCAGCAGATCGAACGCACGAGGCCGATCCTTCGCTCCTTAGCAACGAGGAGCCCGTTGATATCGAATGTCCGGGTGACCGTGACCCCATCTTACAACGTGTAAGGAAGGGCCCCGATTTTGATGCAGGTTTGCAACACAAAGCCGCTAATTTCCAGTCGCATCTCAGTGCCTCTTTCCCACAAAGGATATTCGTGCAATATCACCGCATAGAAAAATCGTGAGCGCTGCGGCCTGACCGTCACACAGCGCTCCTGCACAGCCGGAGCTCGGCCAGGCTGCGTGAACTTTTCGTCGATGCACACAGGGACTGACAGGTCCCGCCATCTCACGACAGCTGTTAATCGCTTGACGGGTTGGCGACGAAGGCCATTCGATGACGGATGTTTTCAGAACGGAGGGCCACGTAGGGAAGAACTCGCCAAACCAAAAGCGCAAAGCGCTGGAAATTTTCAAAGCAAACCCATACGTACAAGTATCGTCAGGTTTATCTCGCATCAATCGGCCATCGTAACGCGCCCACGTACGCCTCTGAAGTTGTACCCCAGGGATATCAGCACACGACCGTCGCCGGCTTGGCCTTGTCCTGGGTGTCACCAGGGGCGACGATGGCCGCAGCCGGGAAGCCGAGATGCTCCCGAAATTGCGGCTATCGAAGTGGCAGGGCACCGCAAACTCACCGGGTATCCCGAGCTCGTTCGGCCACGGTCGCAGCGGCTTCGTGGTGCGAGGCTCACGACCTCCGACGCCTCGTGCAGTGTGCGGTATGTGCGCACTCTCTGCGACAGCACGCGGGTGGCGGTGCATGCGGTGCTGGTGGTGGGTTTCCTCGGTCAGCGACTGCCGGCATCCACACTGTTGGGCGGCACGTGACTGCCGATGCTGCTGTGCGCCGAACAGATGCCAGGTTAGCGGGGGTTTGCGCCTGACTGCGGCAAAATGCGTGTCTTAAAAAACATGATCGTCATATCGATACTAATATATGGTGGTTGATCTAAAGCTCCTTGAGCCTGAACAGGTGCCGCTACCTGTTACCTGCGCCACCACACGCGAGCAGCTACCGGGCCAGGAGCTACACCATGCGTTCGACCTCGCCGAAGCAGCGGGGCCGAGCAGTGGGCCGAGCCGACTGCCACTGAGCTAACCACAGTCGGGCCATAGGAACCGTAGGTTTGACTAGGGTAAGGTAGTTCGACCCCGCTGGACCCTCGTCATGCAGAGGCAAAGCTCGGGGAGAAATACAAAATACAAAAAAACATATATGTATACATGAGCATTGATCTAAAGGTCCTGGTGTGGGGATTATATAAAACGGTTTTAACATGTGAAATAGAGTGTCCGCGAAAGATCCGCGATGGGTCCGCGAAAGGAAAACAATAATCCGCGAAAATTGTTGTGTAATAGATTTGGGCCGTACAGGAGTTGTATATGCTGTACAAGTCCGTAGGCAAAACTCGCTCTCCCACCATTCCGCGAGGCAATATACCCAAAGCCAGATCGCTCGGCTGCCAGTCCACAAACTGTGGGGGGTGGTGGGGGAGGTGGGCATGGTCGTGCGATTCATTTCAGGGCCTTTGCTGTTCAAGGATAGGTCTTTCCGACGTACACGTACACGCAGCGTCAACGTCAGAAGGAATTCGTGTGAAATCAGGGTAGGTTAAGCGCGAAAGATCCGATAAAGTTGGGCGAAAAACGCCGCGAAAGAAGCCCCGTCGCTTGAAGGCCATGGCACACGCCATGCACCACGACTTGGAGTCGGCTTTTGCACCCCAACTACTGCTACTGCTACTGCTACTGCTACTACTACTACTACTACTATTACTACTACTAGTACTGCTACTACTACTTTCAAACCGCGAAAGTGATGGCGAAAGTCCCGCGAAAGGAAAACAATA
>CAJNDV010026991.1:22669-44632 GCA_905221635.1 Symbiodinium sp. CCMP2456 | reverse complement strand
AGTAGCAGTCGTCGTCGTAGTAATAGTAGTAGCAGTAGCAATACGAGTCCTAGTCGTAGTCGTAGCAAAGGGAGCAGAAGTAGTAGCAGTAGCAGCAGCAGAAAAGTACTAGCAATGCTAGTGGTACCACTGGAAGTACTAGTAGTCTTGCTTGGTTAGTCATGAACCGAATACACAGGGCCCTCGTCCCACAGCGGGGTGTTGAAGGACGACTGTTGCGACGCCAATGTTGTGGGAGTTGGAGGTGCAGTCCAGTTCACGACCCCTGGTTCGCGAACCTTCCCTTGCCGTGACAATACGAACACCGCAGTGTATGTTTAGCATGCAGTTCTGTGTGTTCAGCATGCGCCAGGCCAAGCTGCAACCCTTGCCATCCCTTGTGAGGTTGTCCCCGTCTTTCATTCTCGGCATAGCCTGCCGTCGAGGATCTGCGGGCAGCATGGTTGTTGTAGTGCTTCCGCCCGGCGCGCCAGGCAAACTTCCTGCATGTGGAGGCTGCCGTGCCATCAACGCAGGCCTGAGATGCATGTTGCACACCTTGCACCAGCGAAACGGGCGCAGCCACTGCCGCGAAGCGGGGCCGCTCCGTGCGCAAGTCTTCAAAAAGTTCACTTCCGTTCTATTCAGCCACCCCTAGTCGCCACATGCGCATTTTGCTGTTGCGGTTTCTCGCCTGCCTCGCATGCTCGTGGAGGCAGACTTGTTGAGGTCGGTGATCACGGCGCTTGTTGCGGAGGCTGCGACATGCCCTTTCCTTTGACGCAATCCCGCTGCGGAGGCAGGGGCCAATATGGATGCGGATCGGACCCAAGAGGCGATCACACCTGCGGACCAGCTCCCTGGTGGCTCGACCTTTTTGGATCCAGGTGGCGCAGGAGGCAGTCAGACCGGAGGACCATGTCGTCTGGCTCGGCCGCACCACAGCCCAACGTACAGGCCGATGATTGCAGACGTGTCGACGTGGTTGTGTACGGGGCGACGCCGCCCTGTGCTACGACGCGGCGCTGGTCCTTCCCCTTGCGCGCAACGGGCTCCCGTTCACGACGGGTGCAGCCTCGGTACAAGCTCGCAAGGCTAGGGAGGGTACGTACTGCCCCGAGCTCTGCCACGCTGCCAGGCGCAAAGTCCTTGCGATAGTGCTTGCGATCCAGCTCGGCAGCCGTTGGATGCCACTGGGGCAATGAAGCCGCTTCTTGGTTGCTCGTTCACGAGCGGGCCGTTCCTGCCGTCCGAGGGCCCAACATTTGTGCCTTTGCGTCTCGGTGGTCCGCCTTGCTCTCCAGAGCAGCCGCCCACTCCTTTGCCGCCAGCTTGCTATACTTGCCCTTCGTTGGCACAGCCAATCACGACGGCGACATCCCGCCCCTTAGCGACGTCCTCGCCGACTCCGCTCTCGGGCCACCCCTCGACAGCCGCGTGCTTCGCGCAACGCAGTTTGCAATCGGCCCTGGACTGGGGCCTGAACTGGGGCTTTGAATGGCCTTGCCTTGCCGGACGCCGGTATAAAAAAGGGGAACGTAGCCGGAACTATACCCCACAAGTTTGTTGTGCTCGGGTCCGAAATAGGCGGCCGGTGGAACGAGGCGCGTCCCGCTTGGTCCGCTTACGTCGGTTGCGAGCGCCGCCGGCTTTGCGCCAGGCAGCGGCAGCGGGCTGGGCTCGGCGGTGGTGGGATGTGGTGGGTCTGGTGCCCGTCGTTGTGCAGAAAGCCGTGGGCAGCACTGCTTTGGGCCGCTGGGGCCGCGGCAGTGCGCCGGCTGAACATGTTGGCCCATGTCTGGAAGATGTGTGCTGGCTTGCCGACGCAACTGCCCTGCCTTAATTAGCACCTGTGCGCGGTGGCCGCCCGAAGCCGCCAGAAGCCGCCAATGCATGCACCACGGCATGCCATGCACATGGTGTCGAGGCACCACAGCTCGCCCCGGATCACGACACCACATCCCGTCAGTATCACAACACCAAGGCACCCAGACCGCCTTCACACATCCTCCCGATTTGTTGCCCGCAGGGCATCCCGCGGCTGTTGTTGGCAGACTCCGCGCATGCCACTCCAGTGGAGCGTGTGCCAGCACGGCCCAGGAGCAACCTCTAGTACCCACTGGTTCTCCCAGCTCTAGTTCTTCCTCTAGTTCTCGTGCCTCCAGCACGGAGAACGACCCAGGTGGCGTTGAACATGATGTGCCCAACTGCGAGCATGAACCCGCTTCCGACACCCGGTTGCGCTACCGGGTTTCCTTGGCGAACCTTGACCCCTTCCTAGCTGAGGACGCCCTGGCGCGGCCGAGCTGCTTGTTTCGGGTGCGACCGCACTGTTGCAAAGGTGTGCTTTGCACAACACATTGGAATTGATTCGGACCTGTGCAAAGACATCGGGCGGAGCTAATCGTTCGTGCAGGGTAACTGGGCAGCTTAGCTTTGCTTTGCTGCAAGCGGCCTTAGCACACGAGCCCGCGAGCCCGCGGATTCGACAAAAAAAAAAAACCGCCATGCAACCGAGGCGGCCGATGATGATGCCCGTCCACGTCGAGCCCGGCACTTAGCTCACCTTCGAGAACTGTCTGCAGCGCGACAGGTGCTCGACCCGCCGACCACGTGAGCCGCATGAAGCCATCGACCCGGAGCTGCTCAATTGGAATCCCTCTTCCCCCACTGTTTACTAACCTGCGCCGGGCGCGTAAGGGGGCAGCTGAAGTCGTGCGCGTCGTGTTGGACCTCGACGACTCCACACAAGCGTTTGCTGATGTCGCCTCGCTCCTTGCGCAGGCGCATGTCCCCGATGACATTCGAGTTGCCCTGGGACTTGGGCGAATGGTTGCGCTCCGCAAGCTCACCGGCGGTACCCGTGGATAAATCGTCGGTGATTACTTCCGGCGCCTCCTCGCACGTACACTGGCACAACCGTTTGCACCCTCGCTTGAAGCTGCTTGCCGCCCACACCAATATGCCCTTGGCAACGCTTTGGCACACAATGCGCAAGCAAGGTGTGCCCGAACCCGGCCCTGACCGTGGTGCCCCTCGATGCTTCTGCTGCTTATGATGGCATCGGCCGCCACGCGATCCTACACGAGCTCCGCCCAAGGCAGCCGCCCTGTTGCCGTTTGCAAGGTTGTGGATACGTCGCCCCTCCTCGTTCGTCTGGCAACAGGGCCCAGTCGGGCCCAGTTTCCCGAAGCATCAGTCAAGCCAAAGGCGTCGAACAAGGGGACCCCCTCAGCCCTGCTGTGTTTTGCTTTGGGTCTGCGGCCTGCCCTCCGTGTTGCTTGGCACTCGCTTCGGTTCGCCGGAATTCATCGCCAGTCGCCTCCAGTCTTTGAGTGCCCGACACAGGGATCTCTTACACATGTTGGCGGCACTGGTGACACGCAGGTTGCATGGTTGTTGTTGTTGTTACACACCGCAGCCCCGCGAGCCCAGTTTGCGTTGCGGACGCTTGCGCCCGGGCCCACGAGTGAGTTTGCAGTTGCGCATGATGCGGCTATGCTCGACACCTTAAGCGCATGGCGTTGTGCTGAAGAGCGTTCTTCGCTCCCACCTGCTGCTTCCCGTGTTGCACAGCTCGCTTTGCGTCATGGCGGCCTTGGCCTGCGTAGTGCCGCGCTGTACGCGGCAGCTTCTTTTTGGGCGTCGTGGGCCGACGCATTCACTGTTCTGTCCGTTCGGGATGCATCCTTCCTGCAAGGTTTGGCACAGGTTTTCAGATGCCCGCAACCTCTCGGCAGGTACTTTTTTTGTGGCACTCCGATTCGCGACCTGCTCGAAGCCACTGACGTGCTCGTCGCGGCCGGCTTCCGCATCCCCCCCTGGGCTGACTTAGCCCAGCATGCCACTGCGCAGCCAGTCGACGACGCTGAACCCGAGGTCGCCTTGCGTGGCTGGCAGCGCCCTGGCGCTCGGGTCCTTGATGACTTTGCTCTCGCTGAGCATCGCCACAGCGTTGGCCCTGCCAAGCTCGCACCCTTGGGTTCGCAGTCGGGCCCATTTGCAGCCAGGGTTCTCACTGTGTGTCCTACCGTTCCTGAGCTCGCCGTCGATTCGGCTCCTTTCCGCGTGTTATTGCTCCGCCGCCTCCGACTTCCTCTGCCGCTGCCCCCAGCCCGCTGCCGCTGCCAACGCCCGTTGGGTGTGTTGGGTGATCATGTCGCAGCCTGCCCTCGGTCCGGCACCTTGCGACAGTGAGGTCGGCGGCCACGCGTGTCTGCCACGAAGTTGGCATCAACCTCCAAGCCGCAAGGCAGGATGAGCGGCGTATTTAGGTCATTGCTAATGGACTCTTTTGTGGGGCGGCTCTCAACTCGCAGTTGACACCGGCCTGGTCCCCACTAAGTCAGCTGGGGCGCCCTGCCGCGCAGTGGGGCCACCGCCGGCGCAGCCCTGGCAGAAGCCCGCCGGAGCAGGGAACGCACCTACCCTGAGTTCGGGCGGGCGTCGCGGCGCCGCTTGGTCGTTCTCGGCATCGAGGTTGGCGGACGCGTGCTGAAGCGGCAAACTTCGTCCGGTTGTTGGCTCGAGCACGAGCACGCGCTGCCCTCCCTCTGCAGCGTGCAGCAACAATCGCTGCCTTCGTGGGGCGATGGGCGGGGTTGTTGTCGGTTGCCGCAGCCAGGTCCTGCGCTGCCAGCTTGCTTTCTTTGCCGATCTCCAATTACCGCCAATGTTGAGGGCGAGTCACCTTTGCTCAGCGACGTCCTCGCTGACTCCGCCGAGTCACCGCCTCCCCTTGCCTCCCAGCTGGCGTAGTGTGTGTGTGTGTGTGTGTGTGAGCTCTGCGCCGCCGGAGCCCTCGTTGCACTGGGGCCGCGTGGACTTGTCGTAGAAAGGTGTGTTAACATCTTCTCCCACGGACTTGGCCGAAACATGCCGGAACTGCACAGCTACAGCTATCTCGCGGTCTTGCTCTTGACTTCGCCGAGTTGGCCGATGCTGGAATGCACCGGGCCCGAGTGCCACGCCACAGCGGGGTGCAGAAGGAATTGCTGCATGGCAGCGGCAGTGCATCTGTGTGCGGTGTTAAAGCCACCTCCAGGTGGGTCCCGGGTGCGCGCCCCAATTGTTGACCCGGGCCTTCCTGCTGATGCTCGATGGCACATGCCGTTGTTTCACAGACGCATGCCACTGTGCGCGGTTTTCCGCGAGGGTGTGCGTCTTTTTCTCAGGGACAGTTTCACGTCCAATCAGACGTCATTGCCGAGCATGACAAGGTTTAGTATATCTAATCGCACATTTTCTCGGAGTTGCGGCCGTCCGGCACGCCGGAGTTGGGAGCAAAACGTTTCGAAAAAAACCGCGATGGACAAAAACAATTAAAAACACGAACAGCAGGCCTTGTGGAGGCAGGTCCGCTATGGAAGTTGAGCTGGCCGCCCGCAACACGCAGCTTGTTTGTACTGTAGCACGATGTGCTACTGAGGAAGTGAAACCGGCACAATGGTAACGGTTTCGGTTGCATCAGCGCTGCTGCCACCTGCTTCTGCCTGTCGGCGCGCCGCAAACACAGCTATAAGACCAACATGCCAAAACGCAGGGACAAACAAAAAATCGAGCAAGGAGTTGAACCATGTCGGCCGAACAGTTTTTGAACAACCCGCCGCAAGGTATCAACGTCGAGCCGCGGCGGGGGTCTCTGCAGCAACTGCTGGGTGGTGGTGCCGTTCATGTGTTTCGATTCAGTTCAGTATTGTTTCTTGGGTCAAATGAGGTGGAGAATGGCGCGAAGCTCGATTTCACCTTGTTCTGTTGCGTGCTTCTGCAATGCTGCCGTGTGCACACGGTATGATCGCAGCACTATCGCAGCCATGCTGAAGTCGATGTGGTCGAAACCTGACATGATGTGCCCACCAAGGTGCCGATCTGAAATCATCGCACATAGACCTGGCCTTCGGCGCATCCAAGTGCCCCCGCATAGATTTCTTGCCTCGCGCTGGGGCACATGATGCAATGACGGCTTGGGAGATGCACATCAGGTCGTGCAAGCACTGGTCGTCAGCATTGACAGAAGAAATGTCTAGGCGCGTCTCGTTGCCGCGTTCATTTCGTTGAAGAGCACAGCCCGTGCAGGAATCAAGACGAAAAGTTCAATTGCAAGAAGACGGAAGGCAGGGAAACACTGGTAGTCTATGGCATGTCGCAATTGTTGCGAAGAAAAGCTCCTGTTGGACAGAGCTGCATAGCATCAGTGCTTTCAGGTTTCGAATTCTTGGGGGCCGAGCTGCGGAAGCCTGGGGCGCAGCTACAAGTTGCTTTTTGTGGCCATTGCGTCCCCTCTCTGACCTCGTATGTAAAGTGAGCAGTGCAGCTTCGTCAGCGAGATCTGGTTGGGGTTAGGGGCCAGAGTTTAGGGGTGCAGCACAAAATCGGATCTAGGGCCTGGGGTTGATGGTTGAGGCTTCAGGTTCACACGTCAGCTTCGAGACAGGGGTTGGGTTGCTTCTACTGTGCCACACTGTGTGCTTATGTGCGTGTGTGTGTGTATATATATATATATAATATACACATGTGTGTGTGTGTGTGCGTGAGCGGGAGTTCTCATGACCTCTTGTACCAGTGCTGCGCTAGGTCGAGCATCTCCTTCGGCGAGAGCGGTGTCCTCAGCATGTTCCTGCCAACATGCAGCCGTGATGTTGTTCTTGCCGTCATGCTCCACTGCATCAGCAGCTACTATTGAGGGTCGGAAGAGAACCTGTTGTCCGAGCCTCGAATCTCCAGCGATTGGACCGCGCGTCGTGCTTTAGGCCACATTCATGAGATCTTGGCCGGGGCTCGGGATGCATCCTGCCAGCGCTCAAGGAGCCATCAGAAACAGCAGTTCACTGCGCCACCAAAGGCTGGTTGAATGCTGTGTGCAAGCATCGGCAGTGTGCTGTCGTGACGGCATGTGGCTGCGGATGATTTTGATCTCTGATTGCACAGTGTTGCTGTGAAGCATGCTCCCCAATTGCCGCTTGCCGTCGGATGAGTTCGCCGAAACATAAACTTACCAACTCAGTACAGTAAGCCCCGCATGGATCGTATAATCGAGCCAACTTTAGTACGTATTTAGGTGAATGTTTGGGCATGTGAAGCAGCATCCCTGTCTATCATGGTTTGAGATTTCCTTGGATGGGTAGGACACAATAACTGATTCAATATTTGTGCAGCGGCACAGACTTGCAGAATGCCCACCCCCGTGACCTTGGCGACACTGTCGGACGCGTTTTGGGATTTGCCTCGGTGTCTTGGCGCATCCAGGTTCCTGTTGCCAGGTCCACCGGGACAACGTATTTGTGCTTAGTTCCTCTTCTTCAGGTCCCGACGATTATTGCGGCAATGCTTGCTGCATCTTGGCTTGCAAGTGGTCGAACATGTCGAGCCGAACGTGGCCAGAGTTTCCATTAATTACTAGGATCACTGTATTTTCCGGAACACGCCCATGTGAATTTGCCTGTCAGCTCTTTGTACCCTACTTTGCGACTCGCTCAGCCATGTAGGCAAAAACTGTATTTTCCGCATCATTCGTGCTAGTTGCTGTGGTTCGTTGAAGGCACCCGTTTTACAAGGGTTTGGTGGATGGCACCGGCTCCATGTACCACTTCCGGACCTTCGCCTCTCGGCAGAGCGACGACGATTTTTGTAGCAGCTTGCAAGCTGCTGGCGTGCATGCCGCGTAGGTCATTCCTGCCGAGCAAAAGCATCGCAGCATCAAAGGTGCAGCAAGAGATGCTTCTGCTCCCGGCTTGGCGGCTCGTAGCCGACGCGTTGCTGAGCAACGGAGAAGGCTTGCCGCAGGCAGGATTGCACTTGCTTGGAGTTGTCCGGAGAAGCATCGTGTGGGTCGGATTCAGCCAACAGCATTTCAGGTTGTGGACTGCCTGACCGATGAGTCAAGATTGCACAGCACTTTCTCTGCGAGTTTCGGCTTCTCCCCAGAGGCGCCATCCACACTGCCGGGAGTTCAAACAGTATTGAAGTGGGACTTTCCGAAAATAGGGGGGTACCTTATTTTGGGTCCTTATAATAAGGATCCTATTATTTAGGGTGCTATATTAGGGTCCCCTATTTTCGGAAACTCCCAAGTGAAGCGGGACAAAAGAACTAAAGAACTGCACCGTTTTTGTATCGTTCGCAGGCGCCAGAGCCGCTCCCGAGCACGGCGGCCTATATGGACGCAATGGCTGACAAGGGACATATGATGCGCATCCTAAGGGTGATGAACTTCGGGATGGTTCTGGAGTCTGCAAACATAATAACTAGCTAATGGATTCAGATTGTCGTCATCACTCACACTGTGCTGCTGTAGAAGCCAAGGACTTTCTAGAAGAAGTCGCGGACTTTCAACGTGGAGATCATACGAATCCTGCCGAGAGCTATTTAGTTTTTGGCCTTTGCAAGATGTCGGAAACATCATGCATCTTCTGCTTGGCGAAGCACGGCACTGCACTGAAAGCTTCTTTTTCCGGACAAGGATTCTGGAGTGCAGCGTCCGTGCTTTGGCGACACTTTCGGCAAGATTTCGGCTGCTGCACTGGATCAGCCATGTGCTGCTGGATGCGATCCCGGACCGGAGTGTGCCAGTAAGCAGTTTCAGCCGCAGCAACGGGAACGGATCAGCCAAGACGAAACTTGGAGAGGAAGAAAACCCTTTGAGAATCAAGTCCCTGAGGAAGTGGCCACCAACGACAATCCTAGCGCCAGATGGCTGAGCTTCTGCCCCTGGACTGTGCATGAAAGATGCATGCCTTCGGACTTCGGATACATGTCACGATTTTTTTTGTTTGCGAAGTTCACGGTTCTGAAAAAACCACCAGATCTCGAATGCCGAACGTGCGCACCTTAAACTGGGAGGCGATGCGGACGAATTCCGCAATATTGCCGCACGTCTCGGTGCAGCTTTGGATGTGGCCGCCGGCCGAGGATGGGGCAGGGACTCGGTTGGCGGGGCGGCTGGGTTTTCAGGTTTCGAGTCTCGCAGGCCGTGGCGCGCCGTGCAGGTGATTGTGGCCATTCGTGTGAGGTTTTTGACGACAGCCGAAAGCACTCGGGAGGTGCCCTGGAACGTCAAGCCGAACTGGGCAGTGTGTCGGTTGCAGAGCAGATCTTGGCCTGCTGGGTTTGGGGATCTTTGGGCTTGTGAGGTACAGTATAGGATGGTCTAGATGAAGGCCATGCGAAACAAAAGAAGGCTCACACGGCACGGTCGCATGCCGAACTAGCGCCACGCTCTTCAATCCAGGTCTGACCTACATCGACACTCTGCGACACGAGTTTGATTTTCTGATGGAGAGCCTTGGCGCTCGCAAGAACCGGCAAGTCTGCCTTCTTTTCTAGACACTACCGGAGAGGCTACGGGAGAACTCTCTGAAGGAATCCGGGGTCAGGTTTGTCACTTCATCGGAAGACATGGGAAGAAGAGGGTTTTTGTCAACGCTTGTCAGGATCTGTGGCGGCACAACGCAATCCCTGGAGGAGCTGACCACCGGAGATAACTTTCAGCTGCTGGTACCCTTTGTACAGTTCAGGGAACTTTGGCTTATTGTCTCTGGTTTGGAACACATATGAGTATGAGCGCATGCATGAATGTCCATGCCAGGACGTAGCATGATAGCACAGAGGTCTTACTTGCACTTCGGGCCCGAGGCATATCCCAGAACAATGCTGACCCAAGTGCATGTTCTGCCGAGCAGCTTTGTATCGGACCAGAGCAGCGTGACATGAGGCTTGAAGGACTACTGTTTGTAGAGCGCCTTACTTGACTCTTCGTGTCTCTCGATATTGGATTCGTAGCCAGAGGTTTAGGTTTGAAGATCCAGTCCACACCTAGAAGGACATGTTCTTGCAGCAGAGCATAGCAGAGCATCAGCCACCCCTGCCCGTGCCGACGACACCATCAGACCTTTAGGGTCGTTTAGGGCAGCCAACTCATGCCCAAACACCGGCGCATGGTGGTTTCATGTCGACGCGTCCGGCGCTTGATGTGCTGCAGCTGGAACAGCACGGGTGCAAAGCGCAGTTTAATGCTGCGGCATGCGGACTTGCGAGGACTTCGGTTGGGATGCTGGGTCCATCCATACTTTCACTGCTTGTGCTACAACTCTCCGAATCTGCGGGATGCGGCGACATAAAGAGCTTTTGTGGTAGATGTTTGAATGTCGGCGCGGGTGATCACGAAAGGGCTGACCGACATGTCTTCGGACATTGTTTGAGATGAGAGCAGTAAATTAGGCTCTTCCCGTTTCTGGTGGGCCATCGGCAGCATGAAAAGATAGGAAAAGGGCGCGGGTCTTCGACGACGAGGGCCTTTCTATCGGTTCTGCAGACGGCGATGAGGATGGCTACTCGTATGTTGCTGGTTGCGGATGATGACGGTGATGATGGTAACGATGCTGCTGCTGCTGCTGCTGCTGTTGTTGCAACTGGCTTTGCAGTGTCAGTGCTAGCAGTGAGTGGCGATCGCAGCTGCTGCGGTCGCCGAGGAACGAGGACGAGCACAGTGTGCACTAGGCAGCAGCCACGACACGACTGGGCCGTTCAACATGCACATGCATGACTGTTTCGGGCGTGATTCAAGGCCGGGGAATGCATACGAAAGTCCTTGAGGAAGCAGCGCTGGTCGACATGGAGGGCCGGCCTGCACACTCCTCATCGCTGGGGCCCAGCCAGGTACCTGCGACGAGACCTGGAGACTGCACCATCACAGGCGTTTGCTGCCTGGCTGGAGAACGCACAACAGGTGCTGAGGAGGCCGTGTGAGGACTGCTCGCAAGAAGGAACATCACACACTTACACATCCATGGAGAGTACACATCTCACAAGTCCCAGCAGGACATGGCTTCATTCTTGCAGCTGCAGTCGCTGCTGAAATATTTGCATGTCGCCGGCGAGGCGGAAGTCAGATCCTGGCAGGAGATTGCAGGCACGGGTGGTGGGTTTCCTGGCCTGATTGAACTTGAGGCGCAGCTCAAAGACAAAGCTGTTCACGCCTTCAACATTCTGAAGTTCGAGCTGGCAAAGTCCAGAGATCGCAACATGATGCGTGCCGATCTTCTACGTCCATGTTTCGCATCGGTCTCTTGCGATGCTCTGTTGGAGAAGTTTGCATCAGGTGATGAGCCAGCTTCAATCTTGGCAAGCTTGAGTGGATGCGCGCAGGAGGATGCCGAAATCCTGCTCCAATTCGGTGGCCGTTTATCCGAGCTCTTCGCACCGATCGAGCTTGCAAAACGTGTTGGGCGACAGGATTGGGATTCGCGCCCGTGTTCGCTGGGAGCGTCGCTGCTGCCTTTGGTGGATCAGGCCGTCAGGTCGCTTCAGGAGAAGGGGAAAGCTGTCAGAGTGTCGGTTTTCGGTGGCTGCGGCCTCACAGCAGCACTTGCCAGCCGACTCGGCTGCGCGGTTGTCGTGGTCGAGCAGCGCATGCTGTTGCGCAAGTGCTTGGAGGTGCTGTTCAAGCAAAATGGGCTTGAGAACGTCCAGTGTGCAGAAAATGCCGATCTCGCCTCAGATATTTTTGTTTGGGAGGGCCTTGACGAAGACGGAATCTTAGAATTTGGCCACTGGCGGCTACTGCGTTTGCAACTGGAGAAGTTGAAGAAGAGAGGTTGCCCCGAACCTCTGATGATCCCAAAGTCCATTCGCGTGAATGCTGCCCTGGTGGATGACAGCCTGTTGCGGATTCGAGGGTGCCGGCTGGGTCGCTTTGCCCCTTTGGTAGCAAGGAAGGGATTTGTTGCGGAACTTTCTGTGCTATTGAAGCCAATGGACCGAAACTAACGTGCTGCTGTAGGAGTGCATGCGGGGCTACGATCTCTCCTACTCGCACCGCTGGCCGGAAGGTGCTTGCCATATCCGTCCGAGCTTGCGCTCCCCTGTGCAGCACGCTCCTAGTCGCTCTGTTCCTTCACATTTTTCGGAGTCAGGGAAGCCGAACTGAGCGGTTGCCCGAGCGGTCCAGGTTTTCGATCTCTCCTTGGGTCGGGAGATGCCGAGCTGTGCGCTGCTGCGGCTCCGTGCCGAGCCCGGAGCGCCGGTCACCGGAGTGGCTTTCTGGGTCCCCTGGCTGCCCTTGGCCGTGTCTCTTTGTATAAGGCTGAGCGAAACTGGACCATTCTCTTTCTCAGAGTTTGCTTTGAGGTGGAGATACCATCTCTTGCAGTTGCCGAGCCTCGCCCACCTGATGCTGAGCAGACATGGGCGCGCTGCGTGCGTCTCGAGCAATTTTAGAGTCATTTTAGAGCTTTCCGTTTCCTACCGCCACCTAGGAAAAACGTGCTTTGCGTTCGGGAGCACGGAAACGCGGTTGAGATCATAGCAGCTTAAGCGAGGTAATTGCTGAGGGAGGGTTTCCAAACAGGATCTGGTGTGGGTGTTGCCCTGTCCTGCAGCGGCTTCTCCAAGCCGCGGAATGATCTTCATAAGCCCATGGCGCCAGGCAGCCGCTTGCTCCCAGGAGGGCCGAACTCAGCGGACCAATGCTTGGCCTTTGGGCCAAGTGTTGCGACTTGTGTTTTGGCAGCAAGAAGGCTCAGTAGATGGGGGGCGGGGGGGGGGGGTGAGATTCGAGGATGGTCTTGCGGGAGTGGTTTGGTCAGTTGCTGCCGAGTGATGTGGCTGGCATTTTTTGGCCGCAAAGAACTCATTTTGAAAGGCCGCGCCAGAACGAAGGGACACTGCGTCTCATTGGCAGCTGCATTGTGTGTAGTAGCTGAGGAAGATTTGGTTTTCCTGGGCGGATGAAGACCGCTTGCATGCCTCGCCCTTGCTCCCGCCAGTTGGGATAAGCAAGTTGCCGCCTTGGCACTACAAGATGCTCAATGACCACGAACGCAACCGTAGATACCATTCGGCAATTGCCCGTGGTGCGGCGAAGGCGAGTGCACGGCGGCAGGCCAACGGCTCCCCAGGCAGACCAAAGGTCCTGGACTGTGGCTGTGGCGCAGGGCTGCTGTCCTTGATCGCTGCCCGGCACGGCTGTGACGTCTCGGCCGTGGAGCTTTCGCCGCTGATCTCGGATGTGACGCTCGAGACCTTCAGAGACGTCAGCCAGGAGTCTGCTGCATCTCTTATGCTTCACACTGCGGACGTGCGGAGCCTAACGCCCGAAGCCTTGGAGAGCAACGGTGGCCCAGGCCCAGGTCATGACCTCATTGTGAGTGAGTTGATGGATGCATCTGGTGTGGGAGAATCTTTGCTCAGCGTCTTGGAGCATGCCTGCCGGCATCTTGCCGCTCCTGGAGCACAAGTCGTGCCTTGCGCTCTTCGCCTGACCGTAGTTCTGGGTTACCTGACGCTGCCGAACTGTCACGGTGGTTTCGATTTTTCGGCCCTGGACATGATCTCCTTCTGCTCCCTGAAGGGTGGGCCCTTCTCGGAGGGAAAACCGCTGCCAGTACAACTGGAGACCGGTGCTTCAGGCCCGCTGACCGCGTCTGCTCTGCCATCTCTTCATGGCAAAGGGCCCTTCACCTCGCGAAACTTGAACCGTTTGCGAAAGGGCGAGGCCTGATCTGGGCTTGGGACTGTCATGAATCTGGGATGCAGGGGAGAGGGTGGAGGTTTGACCATCAGCATCAGAGCATCAGCCCTAAGCCCGCAAGACTCAGCATGTCATGGCATGGGATGTACAATATATATGGCTTCATGTGTCCCGGTTGTAGGGTTCCAAGTCTGAGAGCTTTCCGATTCGCCGACCGTACCAGAACGATTCGCTCTTGAGGTTTTTGAGTCTGCTGGCTTATGAAAGCACATGTGTCATGTTGACAGGATAAAAACGCAAGCAAGAGGGAGGTGTTGCATGTGGCTCGTAGGATATACTTTTCTGATGCCTGAAGAAGACTATGACATCAGATGTACACATGGAAGGCATGAAGGGGAGAGAATCGCAAGCAGGCTTCTGCAGACGGATGGGATCAGACAAGGAACAATAAGTTTTGAGCACCTCACGACCAAGGTAGTGTGTCAGTAGCTTATGTTTGTGTACGTATGTATGCATGTAGCATATGCATGCATGCATCTGTTTACTTGGTGGGGCGGGGGCCGTGAGGGTGCTATTCCGCAAAAGGTTTTCCCGACACGCTAATGTTTCAGGGTGACGTCAACTGCCTTAGCTTCTTGGGTCAGGTCTGGGACACGCTGACGCCCGAGGCTCACCTGCTGGAAGTGGACATTCGCCGAGCCTTGCAAGGCCAGTCCCTGTACCCTTGCAAAGGGCAGGTGGAGCTGACGGTGTCGCAGGAGGGTGTTGCCAACTGCATCCTCTGGTGGTGGGAAGCTCAGCTGGACGAACATGAGACCATCTCGAACAAGCCCCAGAGTCGCTTGACAGCATCCAGGTTTGCCAAGCTGGAAGCATAGGTTTTGGTGCACCGGACATGTGAGCAACCGGCATGTGCCCAGGTCTTGGCAGTGGCTATGTGACTCATTGGCACCAGCCCCTTTGCCCGGTCGGCCCCATCCCTGTGGCAGCTGGTGATCGGCTGAAGCTGACGGTTGAGATCACGGACGCTGCAGGGCAGAAGATGAAGTTCTCGCTTCTCTGCTTAAGGGTTGGACGGAGCCAGATGCACAGAGGGCTGCCCAGTGTGGTTCATGTTTCGGTTGTGCGCCGGGTAAGCCGGCTGCGGCAGAGCACCCCGCAAGGCTGCAGCCATCTGAGCCGACTTCGGCCAGGCACTGGAAGGAGGGTGCGGGCGCAAAGCTGGCCCCAGACCCTCTGCAAGACTTACTCCTGGGTTGGCACCTTCGATGGCAAGCAGCTCTTAGAGTGCTCCAATTGACCACTGTGCTTTTCCAACCTATTGCACGCGCTCTGAACTACACCTGAAGCAACACTTACACTTACACAGGCCACCACAGTAACGATAGTGACCCGCCACAACCACAGCAGAAACACTGCTCGTTCTGCGTGGCAGCTGCCACGACGACGACGACGACGACGGCATCTTATTCAAATGATGACCACCACGTTTGCAGAATGCGACTGCTAGACACCATGCTGCTATTTGTGTTCATGTGTCCTTCAGGCATGCAGAGATGGAGGAGGCCTGCGCTCTGAATTCGAAGCTCACGACCAAGTGGCTTGGTGATGACGCGGTTTGACCAGGTTGAGGGTTTACAAGGCCTGCCAGCGGATATATCTGGTTGCTTGGAGTCTGTGGGGGTTTGTTTTGGGTTGATGCCACCTCGCACTTTCGGTCTCCATCTCTTAAACGCCGGCGCAGAGGCCAGTTGCTCAGGGGTGTTGCAAAATCGAGGTTCACTGCCAGGGGCGACCTGGCTGGGCTCGCGAAGCTGCAGACCGCCGTGCTTTTCCTGGTCGGCCATTCTGTTACAAGTTCAGTGGGTTCTGGAGGTTGACTGAGTTCAGCAAAAACTTTTGTGTGGATCGCCAGGTTCTGGTGCCACAGGCCTTCGGCTGCGATCCCTTCATACGGGACAGGCTGCTCCAGACATACTTTGGGATAGCTTATAAGTAGGCCGTCCCAAGGAGGATCGCCGCAATCGCGGTATCGAGCTGCAGGATCGCTTCAAGCAGGCTGACGGGTCCCAGTGCGTGGAGAAAAGGAGATACAATCCCAGGATGTTTCTGTGCCTGAAGACGTGCCTCAGAGTCTGCGTTGTGACGGAGCGTGTGGCGTCAGAATGCTTCCAGGACACGATGCACCTCCGCATGCTCATGTCCGTGGCACGGATCACGCCACCAAGGGTGCTGATCGTTGCAGGCGATGCGAGGGCGAGGGCGTTGAGAGCATCTGTAGCGCACTGTAGCGCAGCGTGGCGTCGCCTTAGCCTGGCGTAGCATGTTTCGTGTCTTCTGCGAGGTTCGGACAGCGGAGGGGGAGCGGGACTCCAGGCGCGTGCGAAGAATTTTTCCAGACAGAACGCCTGCTGAGCCAGCTCTGGGAGCCTTGCTCCCAACAATTAAGACTCAAGACTGCTGGCAGGGCTCGCACCTGCGACATGAATCTGATACTCCAGCGCCATAACGGGGCTTCTTCGATGCTGGAACTTAAACACAGCCTTCAGCTGTGCCGAGTACTGGCGTGGTAGTATAGCCGAGAAACGTGAGGCAAAGCGACAGGAGCAATGATCCCAGAAACAACCATGCCTGGTTATGTTGGGAACCCTCAGGCGGACCTGAAGAGCTGTACTGCCCTCGGCGCCTTCGGCACAACAGCCGTGACGGCACTAACAGCGCAGAACTCTCATGGCGTCGCTTGGACTCCGTTTGGAAGTGTGGCAAGTCTCAGGTGCGCGTTTTGGAGTTGAGGATTCTTAGTGCCGAGTGTGTTGGAGGGCACTCACGAAAAGCTTCTTCTCATGGTGAACAGAGTGGGATCTTTGTCTTTTGGCACTGCTGGCCTCGAAATCTCCTTTGTTCTTGTTTGATCTTCTGGAGAGGCGTGTGGCCCCCGAAGTTAGAGATACCGCATGTCATGTGATTAGCAGATTGCGAGGTCTGTCTTTTGAAGCTGAGGTCCAGGGCATTTTTCCAATCCCCATTGATTTCCTGCGGTCGCGCCTCGCTTGCACGAGCCAGGCCACTGCAGTGCATAGTAAAGACGTAGAGCTTACCGAGTTTGGCTCAGTGCGGCGCAGTGGCTTCGACTACCAAATCGTTGATGGTTTCATGGTTTTTAAGATTTAAGACTCCCCTGCCTGCGTCTTCGAGGCAAATGGAGTCCGTGCTTACAGACTTCGGAACTGACGTGGCAGCTTGCTGTGAAGAGTGTCTTACCTGGCTCGCGCTTTGTGCATTGCTGTGATATGTTATGCTGACAGTTGAAGAACAAGGGCATTCAATCCTTCAGCAAGCAATGTCTCATCTCATCTTCTCCGGAGGTGAAAACTGGAATGCTGGCCACTTCAGAAATTGTTTCCGCAGTTGCGGCGTCGCTGAAGGCAGGATTCCACAGCTCCGTGATAACCTTGTGCCGCAGGGCCGGCTACGGCCCTGAAGCTTGAGCTATTGAATCTGATCTTACAGCGGCCAGGGCACCTGCAATCTCTGCAATCTCAGCATGTTGGAAAATGACTTTTCAGACAGGAAAGCAGGAGTCCGGAGCTGCATCCGGTTCTCGATCTGACAACTGTAGACTTTCTTGCCATACCGCCGTACCCGTACTATCACCCCGGCCAACTCCTACCTGTTGCCACAAAATTATGCGTAGCATTTGTGTGACCGAGTTCGTAGTACAACGTGATTTGTTTGGCCTTCCAACATCCCGGATCCGGCCTCGCTATGAGGAACATGTTGCACCGGCAGAGCGCTGGCGCCGGATCCTTGTCGTAGACCCTGCGGCTTGGCACTGCTGCAATGGTGACGACGACGACACTACGAAATGCTTTGCCACAAGTGCTGCTTCCGCTGCTGCTAGTCCTGTTCTTACCATTGTTTCTCGTACTCGTCGAAGTCCCACGCCTACACCTACTCCTTCCAAAGGAACGAAAACCGTGACTCGTACGATTTCGACGGCGATGCCGATGACGACGGCTGCAAGTACTACCTCTTCCACGGCGGACGACGACTACGACTACCACCCTTTTGACGGATAACTGTATGCATGAGAGACCAGGGAGAGTATGGTAGCAGCCATCGTTGCTGTCGTAGAGATTTGATGCTTTGCATATGCACACACATAGGTAGACAGGTAGGATGACACATAAGTTTGTATAGGTACTCTACACACATATAGGAATGGATGGATAGATGGATAGGTAGATACACAGATAGATAGGCAGGTGGTCATGACCACTGAAGTTCCAAGACTGAAGGAAGCTCCAAAACTCGGTGAGATTTTGTTTATTGAAGCTGCTGTGTTGAATGGTCCGCTGAAGTGGTTGAGTCTTTCTGGGCTTTCCAGTTGGGATTCAGTATAGTTCGGCTTGCCACCCAGAAGCTCGCATAAGGTTATGGTCTCCACCAGCGGGCACGCGCCACTCGGAGATTGTGGGAGTCGGCTGAGATATACTTTTTGGGCTGAAAAAGCTCAAAACCAGTGCTGCCTTTGTTCAGAAAGGGCAAGAAACTCTTTCGACGTCCAGACGTGAAGTGAATCAGACAGCCTTAAATCCGGGCACTCGAGTGACTGCATCCAAGCCCAGTCTACTAGAGGTTGCCAGGACTTCAATGGTCGTGGCACTGATTGGTACTATAGGTCGCTAGGACCGCTAGGACGTCAAGAGGAGTGGCACTGCCGGGACATCGAAGTCTTTCTCTGAACAGATTGAATCAGCTTCAGAGTGTTGAGCTTCAAGCCGTTTTCTCCTCTACGCTGCTGTTCCGCCGGTGGGGATCGAGCTGCATGGGACCTTAGCAGGAACAAGCCACCAGCCATATATAGCGGGCGACAGGCTGTTGCAGCCGGATGCCGTGGAGAGCGTCAAGAAAGAGCTGCGTCTCGTCTCCCCCAGTTTGTGGAATGCAAGGGCTGGGTCGGGCTTCCTGACTCCTTATTCGCACGGAAAGCCACTTCTGGGCTTCGAGGTCATGCGAGTGAGGCCTTAACTTGTCTCATTCTTCAGGGCCGGTTGCGCTGCAAGCTGGAAAGAATCATTGACTGCACCCAGAATGCACACCTCTGATGCTTGCAAGTAGGGCAGCCTCGCCCCCATGTCCGACCTTCCAGGTTTCCACTTGCGACGATCATCACTCCGAACTTGCCCGAGGCTTGCCCGAGGGCCGAGGGGTGATGTTTTTCTGCGACTTTTCGTGGGAATGGTTATAAATTTACTCCGGTCGAAAGTCTAGACTATGACTATTTCAGTCGAGTCTAGAGTCGGGTCATAGTCTGCTGACGTGGAACAACAGGAGGTCTGCAAGGCTACGAGACCCAGGTTCTTTCACCGCAGGTCCAGTGATCAAGCGCGCTTTTTGATGCTCTCGGCCAGGCTCGGCTCCTCCTGGGCCGCGATGGCATCGACACTGCTAGGAGCTCATGGGGGCGGGAAGAGCAGAAGGGAGTAGAAGTGCTCTGTGCAGAATTTTTGCATGTAGGGGAGGGTGCCCACCTGCTTGGCATAGACCGAACTCAGGTCGAAGCCATGCGGCAGGCTGCCAGAGAGCTTGCAGCCATGGGCCCTGAGTGGGTTTTGGTCAAAGGCCACCGAGCAGAAGCAGCAGTTGTTCCTGTTTTCAATGTGGGTGGTGGCGTACTGGTGGTATTGTTATACATACACCCTAGAGATAACGAGGGTCCGACAATATGTCCCTGCATATCTGCTGGAACAGGGTCCGAACAAAAATGGCCCGACCTTTCTGCGCGCAGAGGGGCGGGCGAGCTTATTTCCTCTGTTTGGGAACCTACCCAATCGGACCCACCAAACCAGAACGCGAATGGGTGCAGTAGTACTAGTAACTAGTAGTATCGCAAGTTTTACTAGTTGTGCTAGTTAGTTGTCGTCGTCATCCGTAGCAGCGAAATTTGGATCATTTCCAACTGTGGATCCGAAAAGCATAGCAAAGTACGTGGCAGATGTAAAGTGCTGAAAGCCAAGGGTTGGTTTTCACTTAATATCAGACCGAACATGACCCGACAGATGTGGGCTTGACTTCTTCTTCTGTTGTTTCTTTGATGCCAGTTTGCTAATCGACTGCCGGACTTTAGCACCGACAGGGATAGTTTCCGCATGCCCATCTTACTGCGGGGCCATTGGCACGAGGCACCAGCACTTTGCACCATTTAGCGCCTGGCCCATCTTGTGTGCGCCATTTAGTCAGGTGGACACCTCGCGGAGAGCTCGGGGCTCGGCAAGATGGGCGAAGATGAGCGAATTGCAGGGCTTAGCCACAACTGGCGCTTCAAGTCAACTTGTTCATCAAGTTTCGCACCCGCCCGACACCAGGCGAGGATGAGATGGAAGCGACTCTTGGTTATCATTGGCAGGCCTTAAGCTTCAGAGCATGCTTGATAACAGTCGCAGCATGGTGTAGGACGAGCGCGCTTTCTGATAACGGCCGGGGGACGCAGCACGAGAACGCCAACGTCAACTCGATCCTAAGGACCGACGTGCTATGCAACGGCATCACGGGCGAATGTACGGCCTACAAGTCGTCAATGATCAAGACGTCGCACACCCATGGCACAGGATGCGGCGGTTGCTGTGGGCTTGTACTGTAACCTAGACATGGGCTCCTTGTGTTGCACACTTCGCATTGACAGCTTAATCACTCTATGCGAGAGTTGAACTACATTCGTCAGAGAGTGAAGGAAGCACGATCCTCCTTGTTTGTGCTTCGAGTTCTGGGTGCTGTTTTGGAGGCTGCACGCTTGCTTCCTCCATCGCCAGCTGCCTGGCGAGAGGCATGGAGATGCCAATGGCCGTGCAGGCTGGAACTGTAGTCTCGTGATTAGGATGTGTCTTATGTTTACCTGAAGCACATACGAATTTGTTTGGGGAAGCATCCAACGGCTCCGGGAAGCTTTCCCCAACATGAGCCAAACGACTCGGGTGGATCACTCGGGGTGTTGGTAGTAATAATGCTTTGGCGCACATGGCCACTACTGTCGACCGCATGTGGGCGAGCCGACATGGCCGTGATGCTGCCTAGGGTTTGCCAACCCATGTGTGTGGGGGGGTTTGCTTCGATGCCCTTGATGCTCGCTCCTCTGTCTCGATGCTCATGTTTTCTCTCCTTCTTTCCTCTTGGGGGTTCCGGGTCTTGTGGGAGGGATGGAGGTTGAGGTGACGGTACTTTCATCTGTTCACGCTTTGCTTTTGCTTGGCTTGTTAGGGCTTCTGCGAAGTGAGAAGTCTACACCTTGCCGCTCGCGAACTACAAGGGCGACGGCAAGCTCAACAATATGATGATGATGATGATGATGATGATGAGCTATGCGAGCTGATGCGCGTTTGCAGCGCAGCCATGCCGTCTATTTAATATTATCCTTGTCCGCATATTGCCGCCCCGGTTGAAAGCCTCAAGAGCAGAAGCAGCTTAGCTTGGCGGGTTTGGGTTCAGGGTTGGCAGAACTCGAGTCCCGACCACGATGACGTATTTGCATGGTGTATCAATCGGGCCGAGGAGAGTAAAGATGGCCAGAGAGTATGCCAGATTCATGGCGTTTGTGAGACTAGTTCGTGGACCGAGCATGTCAGAACGATTTATAAGCTGATGGTTGCTTTCAAAGCCTTTAAGGCCTTGTCAGCACGATCTTTTAAAACCAAAAGCCCAAGAAACAGTGCCACTTAAACAGGTCTGGTCATTGGAGTTGTGATGTCTGAACAGCTGCGCAACTCCACAGCGAAGTTTTGCAGGAGGCGAAGCGCTACGTTAGTGGGGCCATCGCGGCTTCCGCGTCACTTGGCCTCCGCGGAGAATGGCACTGGTATTAATACTGGCAAGGCATCGCACAGCTCGCATAGCACAGGCCAAAGTTTTTATTGGCGGGACTTTTGTTTGGTATCGCATGCGCTGTGGGAAATGTGGTTGCCGATGCTGTTTCTAGTACTTAGAGCATGTCAGCTTCGAGCTGCTCGTAATTTCCACTGCCGCTGTTGCTGCTACCAGTGCGACGACGACTACTACTATTATTCCTACCACTATTAGCAGCCCCCCGCTCTACCAACCACCTGGCGCCTAAGCCCAACATCATCATCGTTGGTGTGTGGATTACAACATCACGAAAGCGCTGTAAATACCCAGTAAGATGGATGTGCTCTAAAACCAACCTGCACCCCTCAACAGCGGTGGTTGGTATTGGACTGCGACATCACGAAAGTACTGCAAATACCGAGTTAAATAGATGTGCTCTTAAACTGTGTTTAGGAGAGGTGGTTGCTAGAAGGGCGCGCCTACTACTACTACTACGACTACTACTACTACTACTACTACTACTACTACTACTACTGCGACTACTGCGACGACTACTACGACGACTACGACGACGACGACGACTACGACTACGACGACGACTGCGATGACTACGACTACGACTAAGACTACGACTAAGACTACGACTACGACTACGACTACGACTACGACTACTACTACTA
>CAJNDV010026991.1:978-22569 GCA_905221635.1 Symbiodinium sp. CCMP2456 | reverse complement strand
GCCTCTGCAACTTCTGCAGCTGTCACAGATAGGGAGCATGAGCCCCTGCATCTTCTGCACCTGTCGCAGTTCGGGAGCCTAGAAGCTGCCACTGCCCAGCCCGGATGGAGCAAGTGTAGTTGGGAGGGGGGGGTGGCTAGTACTAGTACTACTGCTACTGCTGCTACTTCTTCTTCTTCTTCCACTACTACTACTTCTACTACCACTTCTACTGCTACTGCTACTATTACTTCTACTACTACTATTACTACTATTGCTACTATTGCTGCTACTACTACTACTACTACGACTACGACTACGACTACGACTACGACTGGGTAACAAAAACAACAACGACGACGACCACCCCCGCGGCTAACATTGGCATAAATCTGAAGTCAAAACCCTGAAGTACAGTGCAGAAACGCTGCCTCGACCACCATTTGCGATTCTTACTACATCTTAGGCATTTCAGAGCATGATTGTGGCTAGAAGAGGATGTGCCATGTGTGTTCGATTAGCAACAACGATTGCTAATGCTCTTGGCGCTGCTGTGATTACTCCCGCAAGGTTCTGCTCTTTCTAATCTGCATGTCGCCAAGTCGGGAAATTTCAAGCTGAGGCATCTGGCTTTGGGAACTGGCCCCCAGGGGCCCATGAACCACAGCCCTTCGGCACTGATGATGGCTCTGACTTGGAGCTGGCTCATGGCACTCCGGACTCTGGCGATTTGCTTTGCCAGCCTGGCTTCGCTCCCAGACTTTGCATCTTTGCTGGTAAGGCTGGCGACTCTTCGAGTGGTGAGTCGCCGCATGCCTCGCTTCAACTGCCTTCTGAGCGGGCGCAAAAACGATTCCCACGCGCACGTTCTGTTACGTGTGTGTTGCCAAACTTAAACCCGCTCCAGATGCACATGGTCTTACCTGCTTCGCAGATACTGCCATGCATCGCTATGCTGCCATGCTAGTCCTTGCAGCAAGTAGGCATCTCCCGAAGCAATTGCCACAGTGCTGCACTATGTGTGGGAGGTGAAGCAGATGGCCTCCTTCGCAGATACAGTCGGCAAGGAGCGCGATAGACTGTACCTGCTCATGTTGTCAAGACTTCTCTGCATCACAGTGCAAGCCTGACACTTGGATTTCTGTGAATGTCTGTTTTGCGTGGGATGCATGCTCACAGATACGTCAGCTGCACGTCACAACAAGTGCTTGAACAGGCGCAGGCAGGGCAACCACATGCAGCGCGTATTACATGTCCATCATGGCGATCCAGGAGTAGTTAACGTGGGAACTTACGGTGAATGCACCGGCTTGTACTGCAGTGGATGTTTGAGAGGACTTGCGTGCGTCGCACATTGACATTGCGAATGGGGCAGACAAGAGCAGTTCCCATTGGAAGGCACGAGTTTGCCAAAGAGTTGGGGCACAGGTCCAAAGTTGAGAGCTTGGATGGATGCTCAACTTTAGGATGCAGAAATCCGCAAGGGGATAGCCGCAGCTTCTCCGATGCTAAGATTTGCTGAGCTGCTAGATCTGGGCATTCAATCCGAAGGCCGTCCAGACGTCGGAAATGGTAGCAAGCCCAGATCGCGGCGCCCGTGCTTCAATGTCAAGCCACCAGCATGTGAATCCCGCTGCACCGTTTGTGTCTCTGTCAAGTATACATTTTCGCCTCAATCGTCGTAGCTAGGGTTTCCGCAAAAGCAGGGCCCAAGAAGACAGCACGCCTTGGCAGTCAGCTTGGCGAAGAAAGCCTAACACCAGTTCCCCAGTCTGACCAGATGATTGGATGCGACGATGCCAAGACTCCACGGCAAAACGGCAGCTCATACATATCAGCACACGTCGGCTCTGCGCCTCATCCAGCCGTCCTCGGCCAGACGGCTTCTGTCCTCTGCGCCTCAGCCAGCCGTCGACTCATATTGGGCTGTGGAATCTATATCCATCGCCGTTCGCCATGCCTTAGTGGCCTGCCATGGTTCTCGCCGATGACGACGAGGCGTGGTTTGATGCAGTTCAGCCCCTGAGTTGTGGTGTGAGGAGGTTGCACTCAGCTGAGTTCAGCATCAGGGCCGACTCGGGATTCATTCTGCCCGGGTTCGAGCGATGTAAAACGTCACCTGCGAATCAACCGTTCGAATGGTTGCGAACCTCAGGCCGGCATGAACCGACTCTCTTGAATCAGGGCCTGAAGGCATACCCAGGCAAGCTAGATATTGCAAAGACCACGAATGATTGCACCGACGACACGCCGGTAATTGTCCAAACCTTTCCAAGGACAGATTGCAAGCCTGCGACTGCAAACCAAAGTCCCATCCTACGCGCCGATAGGCAGTAAAGGTTCCCCGATGACAGCACATGTGATGTTCACATATGCTCCATGCTTGGGGCTGCCAGCCCGGGTTTCCCTGGACAGGTGCACTCCACCATGCGCGAGCAACTTGGATCGGCAGGAGCTTCCTACATGACTCTGTCTAAAACCCTGGGATCACAGCCTTCCCGACCTTGAGCATGAAACCTACCGTATTGCCGCATTGCCGCTAATTCATGATGTTTGTTCCTGGTCTTCGTGGTAGAAGTCGAGAGGTCAATGAGACGCAGTATTTGCACGGGACATGGCCAAAATCTCTTGACCACGACTGAAAGGCACAAAAGCACACGCCAGAGTCACTGCGGCTTAGCACCGCTTGCATGACGACGAGCATTCCTCATGCCACGAGTCGCCATGACCACTTGAGAAGAGGAAGCAGACAGAAAGCTTAGAGCCTTTGCTCACGAGAACTTCGAACACCGAGGAAGGGCCTCGGCCAGACTCAGGAGCCTGAGGGCGATGCACGGGGCCGGAGCCTCGGAGTGGGGACCAAGGTGATGAGGAATGCAAAGAGCAGTGCTAGCAGCTATCAGCGGATGGCCCCCACACCGATCTACGAGAAGCCAGGACCAGAGCAAGACATTCTTGCTCCCACAAGACGGTCTGCATGATGTCGGTACCACCAAGCTCCAAGCCGCAAGTACGACAGCCCTGTGTCGAGGTTCAGGGGCCTCTGGGACTTCGACGGCGGCGACGCGCAGTCGCATGCTGCAAGAGCCGGGGTTGTGCCGATGTTCATCATAACGCGGTAGAGACCGCTTCTCTGCGTTCCAGGAAAGGGATGTCTGTTCGATTGCTGCCCCCCAACAGCTGCCCTCTTCCTGCCCAGCTCTGCTACTTCACTACTACCGCACCACCATAGTGCACCATAATGGTCTGCTGCTTGGTCGTGCGTGGTGCCTCAAGCCGTGCTTTTATTGGACATGATCTTTGCTCCTGTCATTGTCGCCGCCTCGAGCGCCACTTCGCGTGCGACAATCCTGAAGGCGTCTTTTGCATGAAAATGTGACTCAGTCGTGCAATGCTTCGAGTCTTCGTGGTAGGCCGGCAAGATGCTAAGAAGAGCTGCCGTTGGAATTGGTCGACAGTTGATGCCTCAACTTTGGCAGCCTAGGTAGTACTCTACCGAAGATCCCAGAGGGCGACGGCATCAAGCATGAGAGCGAGGCGTCGCCATGTTAAAAGATTTAGGCGTGTCGCTGACTGCCACTGAGCTGGTCGCTGAACGAAGTCTGCCCGACACACTCACGGGACAGCAAAAACCTTCTGTTATTTTCAGATCGCTCTTCGCAGGGACAGTCGTCACCATCCAAGCTTAAGGAGCCATCAATCGCCACCTGGCAGAGAGAGACCCACCTTCTGCGATGGGAAGGGTGAGCTTTGACACTTGCGATATATGAGGTGTCTCTCGACATGGAGCTGAAGGGGGACTGGGCCGGATTCGATCTATTGCAGCTCGGCTTGGTGTTGGGTACGCAGAATGCTGATGCTTGCGCAGGCTTGCAGCGGTATGAGCTGGTCGCTGCAAGTGAGCGTCAAGGATTTGAAGCCTCCTCAACTTTCTACGGCTTGTCCCCGCCCCCATAGCTCAGGACCGTTGGTGGAGAGAAGCTGGTAGTGCACCGCCGCGGCAATCTCGTGGTAATTTCCGGCTGCATCACCACCGTGTGCGGGACCTGCAGGAAGCTCATACCGCTCTGGATGCAGATGTTGGCCGGTCAGGTCGCCCATGAAGCAAAAGGCGAACTTCGACCTCACCGTCGGCCAGGCATCCAGAACCCCGACTCCCAGAAGCATATCTTGGGAGTCGGGCGGCTTTGAGTTTGCATTTTCCGACTTTGCACATCGCTACCTTCAAGCCTAGTGACAGGCACGTAGACCAGAGTTCGCCAGAAGTCATTCGCAAGTTGTTTCAATCATTGCATTAACTTGGCGGAGTGCTTTCGGGTAGGTTGTGTTGTTGTCGTTTCGTGCGCGTCTCGCATCTACGGCTTAGCCATGGGTCGTGGCCTCGGCCATTTGTGGAAGCAGGTGCCATACCACAGCAACCCGCAGCGGTATGTCCCCTTCGTGGCGCCCACTGCCATGTCGCGCTATCAAGGCGCGATTTCATCAGCCGGGTGCGTGTGCGACAGAAGAACATGGAGCTTGATTGAGTCGGTTTCCACATCACCGACGCCTTGCCACAGGCATCCAGCAGTGCGGAACTAGCTCGACGTTGCGAGATGATGGCAGGGCCCTGAAGATACCAACCGGGTGTCACTGGTGTCAGACGAAGCAGCTCGGCAAGTGCTGAGGCAGGCTCATGATCAACTTCAACAAGAGCCATGGCTGCCTTTTTGCCAACCATCGTCGCCAGATGAGCGGGAGTCAGGTTTAGGACACACGGTAAGGAACACCAATCCCATGGTCCTGCACTTCTCGGGGTTGGTCTACAACATCCGAGGCCCTAACTGACAGCCTGTCACTTGGGGACAACTTTCGGGATCCTTTTGCCAGGTGAGGCGGAGGAGGAGATCGACATCTTCGCAAGAGACCGCCGCAAGCAAGCCAAGGAGACTTTGTGAACTTGCTGTGCTCTTTGCAATGCTCCGGCCATAGATACAACGCATTCCTGAATCACAACATTCTGCAGGATGTGAAGGATGTCACTGGCAAGGGCAAAGGCAAGGGAAAGGACCGTGCAGGTTTGGAAGGCTTGCTTTTAGCAGATGCATGAGCAGCCGCTACTGGCGCCGTGCCATCAGATCGATGCTGCTTCGAATTGGTACTTGCAGAAATGACGTATCAGATTGCAGCGGTGTGGTTGTAATGAATTTGCGAAGGTTTCGCGCATGCCTTCTCTCGCCATGGCATGAGCTAGCTCTGCGGAGCTGTTGTCGTCTAGGGCCAAACTCAATCGCACTTTCTGCTTTTGGTGTACGCATTGCCATGCGGCTTTGAGGACGAGGACATGTCGCCCACTCGGCGCCAGGAATTACGGGCATCGCCACAGGAGGGGACTGCATGTCCGGCATTTTCCACGCCTAGCGCATGCTTTGCGCACTTTGCGTTTTCCGCTGCAGGACCCTCCGGGACTGCAGAGGGAGAATGGCATTGTGACGCTGCAGGCAGCCGGATGTCGAAGCATGCGAGATGGTAGCCGCAACATGCGCTTCAAAAGCATCCAGGGCTCGCTCCTTGAAGCGACCTACGGCTTCTCCGACCTCATGGTCGGCACTCTGCCAGAGGCAAGCAGCCCTTCCCCGGCCCCACTGGACGTTTTTACATCGGTACTTTGCATGCCCTGATGCCAGGGCTATTGGCCGAAGCGCGAAATCCGATGCCTCGCGCCGTTGCTCCGCATGCCAAAGCAGGCGCAGATGGGAAGCTTGATCGAGCGGCTGCAATGTTGCTTTGGTCAAGCCGTTGATGTTTCTTTGCCGGCGGCTGCACACAGAACAAATAGAGAACGAGAGAGACACAGAGAACTTTGTTTCTTTCTGCCGAGCACCGAGCAACTATGCCTTTTCCGAACCCCCACAAGGCCCCAAAACAGGGGCGCGCCTCTCGGCGCGGGGAGCTTAACAGGCTCCTCAAACCCCGGGGAGCAGAACAGAACAGAGAGAACTTGTATTTGGGCAGAGCCTTTCCGCTGCGCCCCTGAACCTTTGCTACAGCCGCCAGCGATCAAACAGAGGGGGACACAAAGTGGAGTAAGTAGCATGTCTAGTGTGCCTGGGATCTGCCCTCAGCTTACACCCGAAGCAAAGCAACCCAAAGCAAGCAGAGAGGGATGGACACAGGAGACGAGGGGGGAAGAGAACGAGAGGGGAGGAGGGAGGGGGGAAGGGAGGGAGAGGGAGAGAGCACGAGTAACTCGGCAGAAGTATTTTGAGTCAGCCCCCTCTGTCAGGACGATTTCGCATGCTGTCCCATTGCCGTGCCTGAGAGAGCAAGGATCGACTGCATGTATTTCGTAAATCTTAGCAAATTCCGTTTGCTTTCTGACCGTTGTGGCTATGAATCGGCGGCGAATGCAGATCCAAAGTTGAAGGTCCGATTCGGCCAGCTTGCTGGCGAAGTCTGCTCAGATATAAGTGCCAGCTGAGGATCAGAGCATAGCGATGACCATCAAGCCCGACGGGAACATCTACGTCCAAGGTGGAAACCAGCACGCTGTCGACCAGACACAGGGCTGAACGAGCCAAGCTACAGGGGAGTATCACTCCCACATAGAGTGTTAGTCAAGCGCTTTGGAGTCAGTGGGACTGTGGGAACTCAGGAAAGGCCTCATGCGAGTGCTGCCACAGAGGAAGCGAGGAATCCTGAGCTTTGACGGGTTGCGCTTCTCGCAAGCCAACAGCGGGCTACCTCGATGCAGATGAGGGGCGTCTATAAGAATGGCGATAGTGATAGCCATTACTACCACCGCTAGCATGGCGACAACGACGACCAGAACAGTTCCTGACTACTCCGCGCATAGCACGTCGTGTCTTGCTGTTCTGTGATGACGACTTAAGATGTGGGGTTTTGGGGTTAAGGGTTTAGCTTAAGCTTTCGAGTTTAGGGTTTACCACGAGTGCGATGTGCTGCGAGGGCACTTGGCCGGGCGAGCTCCAATCAAGCCTGTGTAAAAAGGGTTAAACGTATAAGGCTTCGAGTCGACAAGGGCTCAGGGAGGGTTTGGGGTGCAGGTTACGTTAGGGTTGAAGGTTTATGGTCTGCTTTAGGCTTAGAGCCTGCATTTAGGAAGGGTTGAGGGCTAGGTATAGGGTTTAAAGTACAAGTTAAGGTTAATAGAAACAGGAGCATGCACCGCGTTAAAAGGTGTAGGGCTTGCGTAAGACCTCCCGGCCATCTCTCTTTTACACCTGGCTGCCCCCCAGCAGCACCCCACTTCCAGCTGCAGCTCCAACCCCGACTCTCTGCACACGCCAAACCCCTCCCCCCCTCCCCGCCCTACCAGACCACCACCGCATGGTCACGCACTCTGGGGGTGGGGGAAGGGGGGCTGACCATATATAAGCCTAGCCTTTTGCCGTATGAAAGGCTCCCGATAAGCCTGGCGGCTGGCCTTGACAACAAGCAGAACGCGAGCAAACTCATGGAGCGCCTTGGTCTTAAGAGGCAGCCTCCCTGGAGCCCTCGGCCTGCTGAAATACTGACAAGTGCTACTAATCGCCCTGTCTGTGGCTAGGTAGTGCTTCTGCGTAAGGATGCTAGTTGGAAGCCGCACCGACTCGGGATTGGCGTTCAAGCACGGCGATGTGGTGTTGCTACTTGGCTTGCAGCTGGACATGCTCCAGGGTGCACTTTTGAATCACGACTTGAGTCTCGCAATCCAGTGAGTCTGGTCTGTCTCCGACTTCAGATCGAGTGCATCCGGGAAAGGTTTCATGGTTGAATGTTGCCGAGAATCTGTCGAGTGTCAGGCTGGAGGGAGGCTTAGACTGGCAGCTTGGCTTAGCATTATCTGGGGCTCACATCGTAGGGTCGTTGGGCGGTGCTGGAACCCGAGGATCAGCAGCAAACCGCTCAGCAACAAGCAGGTCATCGCCAGATTGCCGGAAGGCGATCGATGGGTCACATCTTCTGTTCGAACTGCTTTGGGCCCTGCCAAAAGGGTCACGAAGACACTCGTTTAACTATCTTACATTTCTGCCAGACACTGCTGACATGACGGCAGGTTGCTGGCCACGCCGGCGAGAGATCTTTTTCACCCGTGGGCGAGACGAGGATGGATTCGTGTTGGTTTTGATGTCCTACAGGAGTAGGCTTCAGGCAGTTGTTCCAAGGTCTGCTGCAGAGTTTGGGCAGTGAAAGTGTCATGTCAGGAGCGCCGTCGAGTGGACATCGACAAGTGGGGCCGGATCTTCTGCCCCGAAGGCTCAACCCCGAACCTGCCGAAGCTGACGCACGCATGAGTGAAGGGTCCCAGGTCATCACGAAGCGTGGCGCTTAAGCTGCCGCAAGGGGTCAGCTCACCGTTGCAGGCGAGGACAAGACGAGCGACGGCGGTCATGTGGAACTCAGTGGTCACTCGGAGCCAGATAGCAACAATAACCTGTAATAAGCCGGATCCATGGCGTTCCCTTCGTTTTTGCACGGACTTCCGAAAGCATGTTTCATGCCTGGCCAAGCAATGCTTCGCACTCCTGTCTCGCATGATGGGCTTGGTCTCAATGCGAGACCTTTGTTGATTATTTCTCAGGCATCATCTTCATTGCTGCTTCTGAGCCACCTGCCACTCCGCCGATGGAGGCGGATATTGACGACCTGACACTGGGTCTGGATATTCGCTCGGGATGTTACTTGCACAGTAGGTTACGCAGTCAGAGCCTTGGAATTTCCTCGGCCTGAAGATTGACATGTGCAAAGTTTAGGCAGTACAACTGCATAGTTGAAAGCACTTCCGTCACTTGATGTTTGTTCCTGATCCAGTCTACGAAGAGAGCGCGCGAGAGAGAGAGAGAGAGAGACATGTTGGATGCAGTTCCTGGGAATGTCGGGGCGAAAACGGCCACAGAAACCGTGAATCCAACCAGCAGCCCTTGCCGGGCTCCGAAGGAAACGGAGAGGCGGGAGGTGCGTGACATTCAAGGGCTTCAAGGTACATTGCGGCGCCCACGGCCGATCCCCAGCGGCGTGCCTGATCTGCTTCTCCTGTTTGTGGGAAAGAAAGAGCGCGAGCCGGAGAGCGAGAGAGAGACAGAGAGAGATCGCGCGAAGAACAGAAAGAGAGCGAGAGACAGATCCCCCCTTCATCGGGTGGGGGCAATACCGCTGCCTGAAACCGGGAGCAAGCAAGCAAGCCAGATATGTGTGTGTGGGGGTTCGGGGGAAACACTGGACCGTGCTTCCTAAATGCTTGGTATCGTACCAGTAGCCTCGCCAAGCTAGTCCCGGCTGTGAGTGGTACATGGATAGGCCGGCTATGCTCTGAATACACGGGTAATCACGGGTAGTCGGGCACCTGCGATTGTGCGATGGCAGAGGGGGAGGGGCAACGCCGCACTGTTGAGAGCATTTGTATAGTTACAGGGCAATACAGGGACATTGGAAAGGTTTTCTGCAACCCTGCAAGCACCATCCCGCAAGATCCTAGGAAGCTCCTGTACAATCGCACCGTGGTGGACGTTGTGGCTTGGCCAAGTGGTTAAATGAACCGCTGTCTTCACTAGTGGCATATTGTCGGGACTTGGAACCGTTTTTGGCAGCCGCTGACTCCGTTGGGCATGTCAAACATCGAATACATGTCCAAGGCGCTCAGCTTCTTCCAAAAGCCAACAAAGCCTTGAGGCAGCGGGCTCCTACAAGGGGCATGAGATACTGGAGCAGTTCATTCGGCGATGCAACCATTACGCAGCTCTTACAAATTGCAAGTCAAAGGCGGCAGTAGGAGGTCCATGAGGTCGTGTTCAGTCCAAGGGGCTTCTGTCGCTGCTTTGAAGCGTCAGTGGATGTCAGTGGCTGCAGAGTCTAGGAAAAGCGCAATCTCGGCACTTGCCGCTCCGTGTTTTATGAGCCGGCAGGGTTGAAGTCTAGTTCCACTGGATCAGAAACGCCAAGGAATGGAATCTGGTGAAGTATCACATGGCACAGAATGCTGGAAGAAGAATGATGACACCCCTTGGTGACGCATTGCTTCGAGGTTTGCCGAAGCTGCATGCATGTCAGCAGCTTTTGACCGTTCACTCCAACAGAAGGTCAGCTTTCAGCACGGGGACTCTGCAGGGGGTGAGTTGCTTTGCCATGTGGCAGTGCTGTAGCTAACCGGTCCGTTTCCCTGGAACGGACTCTTCGTCGTAGAAACAGGTGGGGACTTCGGTTCGGCAACTTCAGGTCGCAGATTCTCTTTGCAATGACTCCAGCTTGAAGCTTCTGCAGTGTTGTGCAATTGAGATGGCCTTTAAAATGTTTTGCAGCCTATGAGCTTCATCCAAGAGCAGCAACGCAAAAACCTTAAGCAAGCTCTTATCATCATGTGCTAGGCTGGGAGAGAGGCAATGAGTACAACCTCGACAAGGACTGTCACCGAAACTCGGCCTGGATGTCGAACGTGGGCGTTGCCACGTGCGTGAGTTGTCGCTTGCGCATACTGCCCAATAGTTCTCATGAAAGAGCTGTAGCTGTAGCTTTCAGCCAATTTAGCAGTGGAAGCCCATCGCAGCCTCAGCAGCTGCCGGCAGAGCCCTGCACACGAGGCCTGTGGAGGGATGTGCTGAGAGAGAAGATGGATGAGCACAGCACTCGGTTCACGCCTGGCCGTTTGTATAGTTGGGGTGGGCCGGATTGCGTGATGCAGGAGAGCTTCTGTCGCGGGAGTCGGGACTTACGTGTGGATGGAAGTGAAAAGCTTTGCCAGTCCAGGCACTGGGGCATCTCCTCGTGGCATACATTGATGCATCTTTCAGATGAGATGCACGAGAAGGCCGCTCTTGTTGTACTGGACCATTGGAAAAGACGAAAGATCCCTATGAGTGGCTGCAGGTGCTCGAATGCTGCAGTGAGAAGCTGACCGACCGGGACAGGAAGCTGCTGACGAAGACCAAGCGCATCAGCGAAGGACAGGACAAGAACCTACAAGAACCTGAGGCCATGAACTGCTCCCAAAAGCCAGAGAGCAGCCGGCCCTGAAGAAGCGATGCTGGAGCCCTGAGCCCCAGGTCCTTCAAGTACACAACCCGTTGTCCTAAATCCTGACGAGTACTGAGGAGACTGGGAGTACACAACATGATCTGGTCCTGCCTTGAGGAGACTGGGAGAGGAAACGCCACCCGGGCCTGAACTTCAACCGCCTGGGTGAGATTGCAGCGGAAGCTCGGTGGACAGACAGTGGCAGACTTATCTTACTCCCTATATATATATATATATGTATATAAGTAAGTATATGTGAGTACACATTCCTGAGATTTCGACGTGCTTGTTCTGTTCCTGTGATGGCAATGTCGAGCTCCAGGCAGGGGTTGACATCGGCCGGAGGCAGAAGTGCACCGTGCGCCTCAAAGTTAAGCATGTTCTCAAGCTTTGGTGCCTTTGCGCCCCCTTCGGCTGTGTACGGTATTGTGCGGTGACCTGGTGTCCCACTAGTGTGACGGCATGTTCTTCACTCAGGACATCGTTGACCACATGCCCCTTGGCGGCTGAGAGCTTCATCCCATCCTCTTGTTGCCTAAGGTCTGTGATGATAAGGACGCGATGTGTTGGTGTTCTTTCCACTCGGCCTGAACCGAGCAGTTTTTCCTGCCGTAAGGGCTGTGACGCTTTCGTTGAAAATGTTTGAGTTTTAATTTGCTGTTATCATTTCCTTGGGCAGTGTACTTTGGCGCGGCTCCTTACCATGTGCCGTCGACACCCAACAACGTCACGATGCATCAAAGAAAACGACATTAGCAATGAAGCCGTGTTCTAGCTCGTGTACCTTCAAAGTTAGTATTAAATCAGGGAATGAACTCGTAGATCACAAGTTGAAACGACTGGGAGAAACCTCTGATGTTGCTTGGATGGTCGCAAGGCGCGGAGCTCCACCAATGCTTCGGTTGGACATGCCGTAAACAGGTGACAATTGAGGTGCGAGACGCGTGAGACTAAGCACGTGCAACTGCAAGCAGCTGGAAGGAATAACAGCATCTCTGCAGCTAACCATACTCTGAGACCCTGAATTAGATTAAGCCCGAAGTCTGCGCCGCGGCAAAGACGTCATGAATCCCGGGCCCTGAACCCGAGAAGTCCGAAAGCCAAGGTTTGAGCATTGGGACTTCTCGGCCCAGCTCCAGGGGCTCATGAAGATCCTGGGTTGCAGAGAATTTGATACTGGACGAAGGGCTGGAAATGCTTGTAGATTGTCGTCGTTGAGTGTTTTCTGGCATGTGCGAGGTTTCGGGCATTTAGCTCGATGTACTGAGCGTTCGACAAGTGGCCAGATCCAAAACTGTCAGTCGTAGGGTATCGCATGAGACCTGGTAGCCTGAAGGCAAACACAACAGCAGGGTTCTGAACTTGTCGTAGTCGATGCACTCTGCCGGTGGTGACCTTGACCAGTCTCATGTTTCTTGCCGGATGGCTGACTGCCTCCCGGTATGGGTACAAGTTGGATGCCGGAGCAGAGGAGCAGAGCACACTTTGGGTATCTCTGGGTGTGCTGCTCCCGGCTTCGAGGGTGTAGCTTCGCCTCCCGCAGCCCGGGCAGTTTATCCAAGCCCCCAAGGAACGACTACCGACCTCCCGACAGCATCAAGCACCTCTTCCCACGGCATGTGGCGAAGTGGCAAGAGAAGCTCATCAAGGCGCCGGAACGCCGGTGGAAAACTCTTCCGTCACTAGTCACCCGACCATTTTTTTGATCCGGGCTAAGCGCAGTAGACGCAAAACGCACGCCACCTTTGTCGCCAGGACAACATCCCGGACAGAGAGATGTCCAGGTTTGAGGAGATCCGGCAGTTTTTCTTCCTGTATGAAACCACAGGAAGCAACATGATGCTTGTCTGAAGAAGAAATAAAAGTGGCGACCGTGCAGATGCTGCAGCAGAGCCAGGTGCCGTTGTAGAACATGGCATTGCTCCCACAGCAGCTGGTGGTGTGGGTATGAAGCCCGCGGGGATCTGTTGGACCTGAAACCTCGCTGTCTCAGGACACACTGCAGTTTGATGGGTCTGGGACCTGGCTTGCTCTGCTTGTGTTGGCTTGGATTCGGGTCGTGCCGGGTGGACGTTCGGTACCATGCAACAAGCCCCAGGTGCCTCCGATCTCTTTACGACCACCGGAAAGTGGTACTTCCCAGACGCTCCGGAAGTGCAGAAGCAGCTCTTTGAGAACGTCGCCTGGCTCTTTGACAGGACACCGGGAGAACGACTTGACATCAGCTTCGCTAGTTCACCATCACCAAAACTTTCGTGGGCAAGGCAGCATGTGAGTTTCGATTCAAGCTGGAGAGGAACATCCATCACTACATCTCCGAGCGGCAGACTGCCAAGTTCCCGTTCATCGAAGACTTCGATATCCAGGTGGTCTTGTGCAGAAACTCTGCGCTTACAGCAGCATCCAAGACACGTCAGACTTAAAATTTAAGTTCGACAGTTACTGCGCGACATCATGAACATGTAGAGTGTAGACCTGCTGTTTGCCGCCCACTTGGTCATGATGCTCCAAGAATCTGTGTCAATACTGTGGCGGCAGCGGGTTGGGCTGCTTCGACTTCGGATTCAGGGACAACTCCCTCCCCCCACCCGCCCCTGCCCCATTAGATTTTTCGACAGAGAATGACCAGCTATACCCTGTTGCCTTCCTGGACTCCCTCAGAACTGCATGCAAGTCTGCCAGGCAGCAAAAGACTATCGGCCCATTCCGCCGGGGCGCGAGTGGGCGGATCCGCCGGATGTCGCTGGGCTGCTGTTTGGGGCAGACTTTGCAACGTCCGGAAAGCACTACTGCTGCGACATGGGAGTTTCCAAAAATTAGGGTACCTTATTTTGGGGTCCCTATAATAAGGGGCCTACTCTTTAGGGTACTATATTAGGGTCCCCTACTTTCGGAAACTCCCACATGTTCGAGAGCCAACTTCCAAGCTGCGTATTCCCCGGAACCGCTCCTCACATTGTCCTTAGAGACGCAAGGATCTCATCATGTTCAAGCCGACGCGGTATGGCCCAGAGCCGTTTGAGGTGCACGGAGACACATAACTGCAGTTGGCTGCAATCCAAGTGTCAATAGTTGGCTCCAGGGCCGAGATTTCGCTGAACCTACATAGACCTACATTTCGCCAGACTTTCCCCGCTCGGGGTCACCTGTTGTGATCTGCTCCGGTTCGGGACGAGAAAGGAGGCCAGATTGCCAGTGGCTTGTGTTTTTCCAAGGACCCGGGCTCCATGATGAAGTACCGAGCGCACGCCATCCACATGCTGTACCCTCACATCGACGAGCTCTTCTGCGCCTTGCCTGGCCCATGACATAAGTGTTTGCACTGCCTCGGACAGCACGTGCGCTCAAGCGTTGCCATGCAGAATCTTTGCCTGCGGGTTTGCATGAGGCCTGGTGTACTCTGCATCTGGTTTCAACAAGGGCAAAGAGTTGGTGAAGTCGTCTTTCCACCTGGATGCTCGGCTTGTCTTGGGCCGTTAGGCTTGTCTTCGAGCAGTTTTGTAGATTTCAGCTGATGTTTTCAACAGGGGCCAGGCAATTGCAGAAACCAAAGTGCTGCCAGAGCACTCCTCGAAGGCATACCCGTGTGCATCTGACCCTGTTTGTTCAATACGCATACACAGCAGACATCCCTTGCGCACGGTACCATACATACATATGTACGTACGTACGTAAGTACGTATGTACATACGTACAAAAGCACTTCCATGCTGCACACATGTGCAGACACAACATGTACAAGTATACATGCATAGGTATGTAGGTTTTGTTTCGCGATGCTGTGCTATGCTATGCTATTGTTTACTGTGTTGTGCCCGGCCATGCCAATGAACATGGTAATGCTGTTGCTTAGAGCGTTCCTGCTGATGCCGTGCAATGCCATGGTTTGTTATGTTATCTCATGCTATTCTGTGTTGTGCTCTGTTGGGTTTCGTAAGCTGCGTACGCGTGTAGGTGTGCATGTACGAATGAAAGAAAAAAGAAATAATGGATGGATGCATGCATGCATGTATGTATGTATGTATGTATGTATGTATGCTTGGATAGGTATAGGCATAGAGAGACATAAAGACAGATAGATAGTTAAAGGTTTGCCCATCCAGATAGACAGAACAACCCAGTGCAGCGCGTTAGGGTTTTAGCACAACGTAGCGCAACACAGCCAAGTGGCTACAACGGAAGACAGCACAAGACAATGCAATGCCACACACGTAGGCAGGTATTTGCATGCTTTCACTTACTATTCATGTATGAGTATTGTGTTCACGTACTTATTTATGTCTTCACATGTTTTCATTCTCTGTTCACCTACTTGCACAGATGCACACCTCATTGCCCTGGGGACATTTCTGAAAGATCCATGCCTCAGCGAAACAGGTGTGGCCGCAGCTTGTTGTCGATCCTGACAGAGCCAAAGTCATTCGTGCCCGGGCTGTCCAGAGTTCTCACATCGGACTCCTGACTGTTTGTTCGCTGGTACGTTTGTACAATCAAACATGACAATCTGAGATGCTCTGAGGCTATGTGACATTGGGCGTCTTCAAGAATGAAACCAATAAGGAAGGCGCAGCCGGGCCCAAAGATTTTGACTGCCTGCTGGTGGCTATCGCATACGCAGGTTCTGACATCCACAAGATGCAGCAGAAACTGATGGAGATGGATCCCAGCAATGAGTGGGAGACCCTCGGCTGAATGAGGCCTTGGCATGCTTTGGCCACCACTGAGCGCAGCTTCAGGGTTCGAATACGTCAGGAATTCAACATGAGGGGTGCAGATTTGTTGTGCAGATTTGTTGGTCCAGACCGCACAGCGTTGCCTGCGAGGTTGGTTTTCGACAGCACCACCATCAACGCCAGAAACGGCCTTCGGCTGCCATACTCTGACAAAGCCTCCATGGTCGTCAAAGATCCGGACCTTTGGGAGCTGCATTTCGCCACGATATGATCTTCGGAACACCTCTCTCTGTAGTCTCTCAACTGATAAGTACCACTTACTGTAAAAGCTCACAAGCAGCATATGCTGCCGCACATAGCGTGGACTCGGAGCGCGTCAGCCTCTGACCTGCGGAAGGAAGACAAAGCGAGGATTAAGCGAGGAGAGCTGTCGAAGAATTCAGCCTTCAAGGCCAGGAGCTTTCGGCCTTCGGGTTCGTGAATACCAAGTTGATTGGCTGGGCAAATGTGCAAAGAGTGTAGATCATGTCGACCAGAGCTGAGCCACTGGCCTCTGTTCTATTCGAATGGCAGGTACGCGTCGTGGAGGGACGGCCGTCGAAAGCGGTGGGGCGCATCAACTTCAAGTTTGCAAAGGCACCGAAGATGTAAAATCCGGAAGCTTACGTCTCGAGGGCGGGGCTCGTGGTCTGAGGCCCCTAGCTTTAATCGCCTTACTCGACAAAACTTCAACAAGCCCTGCAACCAGGGCCTGGCGGCCTTGAACTGTGCTTGGGATTTGAAGAATTCAGGCACTGATTCAGCAGCCATCTGCTCAGTCCATTGCAGGATGACGATGGCGTAGACCGGCTAGTGGAGGCAGCCTGGGTCCAGGACACAGGGCTTGTTTCGATGACTGCCGCCCCTACATAGGGTTTCTTGGGCTCCCTTAAATGGAGGAATGAAGGACACGCATGGCAAGAGCATGACAAGATCATATCACCCCGGCAGGACGAACAGTCGCAGGAGCGATCGGAGCACCGTGGCACAGACAGCCGGGCAAGGGGCTCCCATGCTTCGTTGCACGTAGCTTTGAATGTCAGAAGATCAGATACTGTTTTGAACTGAAAAAAATCGAGAAGAGTTCCTGGCCGGACTCGAGCTAGCACTGGCGCTGAGGTGGATTCGTATGGGCTCCTGCCGCCTTGACCAGGGCGACCTGGAGTCCACCAGGTTCCTTCCGCGTGCTTCGGGTCCCCTTCTCCTCTCGACCCCGGCTCTGGCCTTGAACTTTTGGCTTTGGGATTCGGGGGTTTCAGAACATAGGGGACCCTAATATAGTACCCTAAATAGTAGGATCCTTGTTATAAGGACCCCAAAATAGGGTACCCTAATTCTCGGAAACTCCCATTCAGTGCTGTGTGAACCGGTGCTTCCTAATGCATTGCGGCGACTTATTACGGCCAAGCCGTATCGCAACGCATATCTAGGCGCTTGAAGCCGTTTTGTCCGCGCAGCGGTTGATGACCTCCAGCGCGGAAAACATGGAATGGCATGGTGCCGCAATCTTCACATGCAGAGCATGCGGTGATGAAGTATACTTGTTTACATGCCCCCATTATGCCTCGCAACCTGCCCGGACAACCTAGAGTCCTAGAGTCCAGCCAGAACGACGGTTGCTTACAGTTCACGACGGACTCGTCCAGCCAAGTCGGCCATCACGATGAAGCGTTTCATGGCACAGTCACACAGTGTTGCCAGGATGACGCATTGGCAGCTGGGTCCGGACTGGGGGCTTACAGTAAGAGTTGTTCAAGCAAGCCTTCGGCAGCAAAGAAGGCTGTGGTTGCTTGTTCAGCTATTTCCTGTAGTGCCCTGTGCTGGCGAGGACGTCATGGAGCTGCTGCCAAAAAAGCCAGGCCATCTGGAGCTCGTGGCGCATTAGGGATGCGGCCAGTAGGATGTTGTACACTCATTGTCCGGTTCTTCAACTTCAGAAGTTCTCAGATATTGTCCGCTAAGTTCATGGTTCTTGACCCGTCACCCATCATCAGTGTCACGAGCTTTCTCGTTAATCAACGAATCGTGCACGGGCACACGCAGACTGCCCCGTAGGCGAGAAGTACTACCGCGAGTCCGAGGACGAGTCAGGCCCGCCAATATTTCTGATACTTCTGCAGTGAAATCTTGGCTGCTTGGTCGTGGAACACTTGCGCAGCCACAGGCGGATAGTGGCTGTACGCCTCCCCACCCCGACTCATCAGTGAGAAGTCTTGCGAGGAATCTTCAAAACTCACGTGCCGTACCCGAACATCCTGCGCTGTTCGTGCCTGAGCGGCATGTGGACTCCAAGTTGTTGAGTCTGGACACGCACCCAAGCCCAAAAGCGGTGGTTGATGTGTTTGCGTGAGGGGGGCTTCCCAGGATCGGGTCAGTTTGCATCGACGGAGGAACAGCACATCCCGTTGAAGTCAAATGCTCGCCATGAACAGCTGCATGTTTAAGCGACATGGTGTCCAGGCTCTCAGTGAAGGAATTCGTTGCCAAGTTCGACGAGCAGCTTGAGGACGAGATGGAAGCATCCCAACTTGCATTGCTACAAAACCCCTTGCCAAGTCCGCGAACTCCGACTGTCCCGGGCAGCCCGTGCCCATCAAAACCAAAGGACATGTTGATACCGGCAAGGAATGCGGGACCCGAAGGGTAGATGAGACCTTGGACCCTGTGTTGAAGAATCAAGGGACTTCGCAAGCACTTTGAGGCTAAAGTTGAGATGTTTGCCGCATTCTCGAGGGCGGAGCTTCTCAGCTGAGGCGCTCCACGGAGAGGGGGAGTTCGATCTGCGGAAACGCCCCTTGCCTGGCAAGTGCTTCTGCCTGTTTCGCCCATATGACAACCATAGAAAAATATACCCCAAGACCCTGTTCTAATTGTTGTTGCAGCCCCGACCTTGTCTAATGGAACGCTTCCAAGACGGCTGCGGCAGGAATCGCAGGCCAATGGATCTCCGTCACGGAAGACCAGGCAGGAACTTCAGAAGTTTCTGAGTTGAATCCTCCTCTGATTCTGTAGGTTTCCAGGATGTAGCTGTTGCAGCTTGTCATGCTGGATCGTGACATGTAAACTGTCTGTCTCGGATCTAGACTCCAGATACTGTTCCAGCGCTGTTGTAAACCCTACGCGAAATGCACGTGCCCAGCAGTTCGTTCTTTCTGGAAGTCCAGCATCTTGATGCAAGGCGCTTTGGCGGGCTCCTGCGGCGCGGCAGTTTGCCAACAAGTTCCCGGACCCCTCGAAGGGCATACTGCACAACGCCGCAGAACACATCCGGTTTGCTGGTCGGGCTTCCGGGGGATTTTGCCTGAGGGCTGCGAGGATTTCTTAGGAGCTTCACATTGTAGGCAGCTCTGTCTGCACCTCCTTACGAAGGACTGGTACTGGGGCATGAACTCCAAGCAGTGGCTTGGCAGCAACGGACTGTGCAAGATCAGGGAGGACATTCTAGGGTGGGACTGCTGCTGCTGATGGTGATGGTGGTGATGATTGTAAGACGAGAACGTATACACGCAGGATGTTGGCAGACGCATCCGGCAGAGCCAAGGCTTCTCCGGCCAGCGGAGATGACTTATCTCCAGCAGAAGGGGAAGTTGATGCTGCACGGCTTCAGTGATTCGAGTTCGCAAGTGGCGCTTCGACGTTTCTGGCTGAAGGCAAAAGGCAGAAGAGCTGGATTAATTAATGAAGAAACCCTCTAGCAAGTCGTCTATGTCAACTTCATCGTTTGCATAGAAATACAGAACTCACACACCCTCTGCCCGCGCCGTGCAACAAAGCCACCGACATGCACCCTTCGCCCAGTGTGGATGGCCCTGATGACGTTCGGACGGCGCTCGTCCGTGTTTTGAAGCTTCTTGGCGCATCAGAGAGTTGGCCATCCAAACCAGGGCTTCTTTCGGAGTGCTTGGATGGGAAGGCTGGTGCTTAGCTTGCAATGGCTGTGCTGAATAAGTGTCCAAGCGTTGGAATGTCCTTGAACGAACAAGACGTTCTTCATGAGCTCATCAGGTCAACCGACGAATTCGTACTGTTGCGCTCTGTCACAGGAGTAGCTGGTTAATCGCTCGATTCTGCGATGCCGTTATTTGCGCTGGTTGCGACGGGTTGCCGAGGGTCAATGTCCGGATTTAGAGGGTTCTGGGGTTCGGGGCTCATAAACCTGCAAGATTCAGGAGTGGGCATTAAGATCTCTGGCTGGGTTTAGTCGGGAAATTCCATCGCCAGGAGTTCAGCTGAAGTAACGGAGTCCACAGCGCGCGCCGAGGTTATGCCGAACGGAGCTGGACGACAATCCGATCATGCCCCACACCCGGATGGCACAGGCGGTTTTCAGAATTGCGATGCGATGCCTTCCCGGTGGAGACTGAGAGCCGAGGCCCGTCTTCAACACGGAGATGATGGACCGATTCCCCGACTTACCAGCCGGTGGTTTCTCCAGCGGTGGTTTTGGGTAAGGTGGGGGGAGCGGTAACAAGAGGGAGAGGGATACCTGTCGGCCCAAGCTTCAAAATCGCAGGCCTCGGTGCAGAACGGAGCCGAAGCGCATCGACTCGTCATCTGAAGTTCTGAATCTCGTTGGGATCGCAGCGTGGAGGAGTCTAGGACATGAAGGGCCACGTGGTCGCCGGGACCTGCCCCAAGGGCACGTCGCCTCGACAGTTAGATTCGTTAGATGTCAGCCGGTGGCTGCGGCCAGCGCTTGACAAACTGGCATGTTAAAAAAAGAGCCTCCCTCACAGCTGGAGAAACATAGAGATTCGCTAGGCACCATGCGACTTTCTTCAACGTAGGCGCCGAGATATGAAGTCGGACACGCGTCATCCCAGACATCCCTGACACCGATGCTTCGTGCAAAGGCCCAGTTTGCGAGGGAGAAGCCGCAAGCTGAGATGCCAGATCCAAGGTTGACGCCAGAAGAGTTGGAGACATCAGCCAAGCACAAGTACAGCTTGCAAGTGAAAGCGAGGGGCATCGCAAAGAAGAGGGGTCGTCTGATTCGTCCAAAGCTCTAAGCCTTGCCTTGGCGGTCTCAGGTTCGAATGCCGGAAGCCAGACTCTTTCTTGCAGTGGGTAAGGCATAAGTCATAAGTCTATTGAGTCAAGATGAGTTGAGTCGGTGTGCCTCGTGAAGATCACGGGGACGTTCTCAGGCAGAGCCCATCGAAGTGTAGCAACAAGTTCATGGGAGCTTTTGCCGTCCGTGGCATCATCCTATAATAAGAGGCTGGGCGAGGAAAGGCTAAGATGTTCATATTGCCCTGACGCTGCTTGATCTAGGACTACGGAACCCTTTTTTCAGGCAGTTGTAGCGCTGGACGCTGGACATCCGTTCCAAGGAAGGCTACTACCACCTTATCGCCGAGCTCCGGAAGTCCAGCGTGCCCTTGGGAGGCGCAGCCAACGCAAGGGCTTGGAGGTGTGAGCTCAAAGCCACCCGGCCTAAAGTCAGGAGGGTGGATCCACCGCTCGGGAGGCGCGGGCGTTCGTGATGGAATGAACGAAGGAAGGAAAGGATGGATGGAGCGGGATAGATGGAATGGAAAAACATGACATGCTTCGAAATTTAAAGGAAGGGAGACAAACGAACGGAGGAACGAACTATCGTGCAGCGTGTGTGTGTGTGTGTATGTGTGTGTGTGTGTGTGTGCGTGTCTGGTGAGAAGCGTAACACGAGGCGTGTAAGTACTTTGGGTATGGTATGGCATGTCATGGCAAGGAAAGTATGGTGTGGTATTCAATTATGACTTTATGGTATGGCAGATGGCGTGATAGGTCGCTGTATGCATTTCTTTTATTGCAGGCATGCAATGGATGTATGTATGTACGTACGCACGTATGTAGGTACGCATGTACGTATGCATGTATTTATGTATGTATGTACGTGCGGGTGTGTGAAAATAACACGTCCCTACTT
>CAJNDV010026980.1:36864-57698 GCA_905221635.1 Symbiodinium sp. CCMP2456 | reverse complement strand
AGCTTCTAAATTTTCCGGAAATTTTGGGACCTGGGTAGGCCGAACCGGCTCGCGCGCCGTAGTCTGTTAATTTCTCCAAAATTTTGAAGCCTAGGCGCCCCGAAGCGTGCTGCACCGCATAGAGCCAGTTTGGCCGTAGCATTTTATAGAGTAGATATTTATCCTTAAATATATTTTAATTTCCAATTAAATCCTAAGATTTAAATTATCGTTCTAGCAGACCTCATTTAGAAGTCCTCCTTCGCAAATATTAATCTCCTCAATTCTATATCTCCTTGTGCGTTCCGAGCTAGTTCGATCAACATGATTTTATTAGTTGAAATGAGATATAGAATATCGAATCTCCCAGTCATGAAGTCCAAAAATCAGGTTTGGCTTCAATACGTTCGAATACTTCCATCCATACGAGCATGTGGCAACAATCAAAGGATTGAATGCGGATCTATGTAGAGGGTATCGGTTCTGGTCTAGGTACCGATTCTCCAAACCTAGTACACCATGCAGTGCCAAATCATGAGGCCCCAAGAACGCTAGTCAGCCAGTCGCGCATATGATGCGAATACCTGAAGACCCTATCTCAGCACAACCTTATGCGAGCAAAGCTTGACCTGATCATCTTTTTGTGTGCTGCATTGCTGCATGCACGAGTGGCAAACGCTATGTCCTCAGAGAACTTCACAGGGTCAGTTGACACTCATCAGGGTGGAAGCCTTCATAGTGCCGGCCCCCTCTGGGACCTGGACTTCCAGCGTGTAGTCAGGTGCAACAGTCTGAACCAACATGTGCTGAGGCCCCCGCAGGCGTTTGCTGCAAAACCCAAACAATTTACTCTACCTTGGCATGCAGAGGCACGGTGGTCCTGGAGCGGCCTCTCTGCGGAGCCTTTTGCTGAGACCCGGGCAGCAAGTCCACGTCGTCCTTCGCAGCCGATCGACTCGAGGCCCCTGGAGGCTTGGCCAGCTTGGGCACCTGCAAGGTTTCAGATCCTCATGCAAAGCCTATAACGACCTAATAACATCTAATAACGCCCTCGGACGAGCTGTACAATTCGTGCCAAAGTGATTGCTCCACCGAGCACCTGCGTTCTGTAAACCAACCCGACTGCAGGCATGGATGTCATGCAGCTGCAGCTGTTCGACTCGGCCCGCAACGCATTACCACTGCAGCCCACCTCTGTTGCTGCCGTATCAAGTGCAGTCCTGCGTGCCTGGTTGCATTGTGAAGCGGTGCATTCATGTATGCAGTATGTGTGCATGCATACAGACAAAATGAGAAATCATCAAAGAAATACCTACGTATCACACATGTGTGTGTGTGTATGTATATCTATATATATATATATAGGTATACTCATACATCTGTATATCTATAATGTAATACGAGGTAGTTTAATATTTTATAATATGATGTTAAGTAATAGAATGTAATCTGATGTAGCATCATGTAACTTACCGTGAAATAGTTTAATATAATGTGATATGACAGTTATATATATATATAGATATATGGTGTTATCGGGAATGTAGTATAACGCAATGATGCCTCAGTTTGCGGCAGTTGCAGAGATGCTTCCAAGCTGCCTCATCTCCGCGGTCTCTTCCGCGATCCCGGAGATCCCTGTCTCTATCGCGATCCCTGCAGGCGGAGGTCATTCAGGGGCCTAAGTAACTTTTCAATACTATTTTGGGGGTTCCTTATTATAATTACGGTATAGTGGGCCCCAAAACCCTATTATAATTAAGACCCTTATATTTGCGGGATCAAAGAAACGAGACCTGCTCTCCCGCAGTGGAACCTATTTGGGTTTACGGGGTTTTGGGGTTCAGGGTTTTGGGGGTTTGGACTCCAAGGGCTTAGGATGGACCATCGTCTGACTGGGACTGCTCTGCACTGCTCATGTTTGGAGAAGATCAGTGTGTTGAAGGCCAGCCTGTCCCGAGGCCCCGCGTCGCTGGTGTAATTCATCAGCTGGGGTGCATCGAAGTCATCCTCCGGCCGGCTTGACGGGATGTTGTAAACAAGGCGAGCCAGGCCAAAGTTTCAAAGCGACACGAAAAAGGAGGCTACGACCCTGCAGAAGCCAGGTGAAATGTGCGGCCACTAGAAGATATTTACTTCTCCATATCTGCCTGAAGGAAAGCTCTGCTGTCGAGCAGAGTTCTTCCCTCTCGAAGACGTACGCGGCGTCACGCACGCCGGCATTAGGGCTGGGAAAACGAGTTTCCCATCTCCGACATGTGCAAAGCTGGGCGAATTCGTTGTGCGCCTGATGGCATCCAACTTCGCCTTCTAGGTCGTCTTCGGATGTTTTGTTTGTGCTTCTGTGCATTGATGGTAAGGCAGGTGCTGAAGAATCCACTGCTGCTTCCAGGAGGTAGATCTCAGTTCAAGCCCTGACCCACCCCGCCGTTCTGGGACAGTTTGAACGCTGCAGGCCTGGTCGCCTTCGATGAACTCAGCATCAAAGCGCGTGCCGACGCTGTCCAATGCTGGCAGCACCACGTGAGCTCTCACTGTAGCTTCTACAAAGCCTGCTGGGCCCGGCAGCCTGATTCAGGTTGCTTCACACCGATGCCGGCGTACTGAACGGCGGCATGGGAAGCGAAGCCTGCAACAGTGTCTGCCCTGGTGCTACGAAGCGCATGCTGTGCAGCACTGCAACATCCACCGCTGGCACGCGTGCCGTAATTTGCAAAGACACCCTTCATGCGGTCGTTCTGAGACCTCAGCAGCCGCCACGCAACTTGAGTGGCATGCGTGAGATGGGGAAATGAAAGCCGGCCGGGCGTGAAACTGTGGTCAACAATTACTTGAAGAAAGTAACTAGAAGCAATGTCGAGAACAGGGCAGCAATATCAAGCCACCTGTATCGGCTGTCCAAGCTCGCACGCTTGCTCATCTGCTGGTTCTGTGCCTTTCTGAAATGTCTTGACTGCTTGCTTGTTTACAGCATTGACGCATCTTTGCCAGGTTAGCTCCCAATCTTCACCTAGACTCACAAGCACATCACAGGTTGCATGGAGCAGGGTGGGGGGGGGCAGCTCAACCAGGTGATTCATCTGCTCTTTGATGAAGTACAACACATGGAGAGTTTAAGGGAAAAGATGGGAAAAGGGTGGTGAGCCGGAATCATAACCCCGAGGCAGGTTCCACTCCCAAGAATGACTGCGCGCCAGGCAAATAGTTCACGGCGAACAGCACTACCTCGGACATCAGCACTGTGTCTGCTTGCTTGGCCAATATCAACCGCAGCGCAATCGGCACAAAGGCCTACCAGGGTGAGAAGTCCAGAACACCAGCAGCCGTCGAAAAGCTTAGTTGGTGCATCATGCCCTTGCTGTGTGTCCGGCTGCCAGCATTCCTAGGGCTCCGAGAACAGACCAGGCACCTCCACATAGACCGGGTTCTCATGCATCCGCACATGCACCGTCTGCAACGTGCACAACTTTTTCTTGCTAGCATGTTTGATGGTCTGTCGTTCCATGCGCTGTCAGATACATCCCGACAAGTCATGTTTCTACGCTCGCGTAAGCTCCACATACATCACCTTTGCGAGATGTCCGAATTTCCGGCGCTGCCTTTGCTCATCGGTTTAGGGGGACAGGGCACGGCCACCTGCACAAGCGGAAAAGCTTATAATTTTCTGTTGTGAGTTGTTCCCATAATCAAGTTGCTCGGCTGCATGCCAATCGCATGTCGCTTGAAGATCAGAGGACATGCCAAGAAGATCTCAAGAAACTGTCTGACTGGTGGCTGCAACTGCCTGTTGTGGCTGCCAGCCGCCCTCGCAAGTGTCTCCGACGACTTTGCGATAGCCAGTCTGCCAGCCACGGATCGCTTTCACGATTCTTGCCAAGCAGATGGTCACGTGTGCAGAGAGTGCGCGTGCGCCCCTCTCTCTGTGTGTGTGTGTGTGTCTGGGTGTCGATCTCCTCATGTCCTCTCTCTGGGGCTGGGGACTTCGGGAACTCGAGTCGCCGCTTCAAGATCAATCCAATCCGTTTGGTTTTGTCCTATTCCGGGCGTGTGCTTTGGGACGTGGGAAGGGTGAGCTGTCTTGCGAGGGCTAGCAGAATGCGGAAGCCAGGGCGGAACATGTCTCGACATACCCGCATCCACACGGGAGAGCAACGGCAGGTGGCATGTCCAAATCAGAAACTACATTGCATGCATGTCTACTCCGGACATGCAGCGACATGCTGAGTCATTGACGGCAAAGAAGTGGTCGTTCCTCGCGCAGCTGTAGGGGATCTGGCCAGCAGCAGAAGAGAGTGTCTGTCATGCAGGAGACCGCAAAATAATGAAGCTACTGAGGGATATGATCTCATGCAAGATTGCACGACTTGTGGCGATGATGCTGCGACTACTGCATCCCAAGCCTCTGTCTGGAGCCTAGGCCTATGCACTGCTCCTCAGAACAAGGACCCACGACTGCTCCCATCAAACTGGGCATGCTGGCCCACCACATGGGGCCAGCTGCGTTGGAAGCAGCAGTTGCTATGAAATTGCGCTGGGTGCCGCTGTCTTGCTCTTGGGCGGGGGTGGTTTTGAGCATTTCCTGCAATTTCGAGGTCTTCCAAGCAGCTCACCAATGCAGCGGAACTTTGGGCTCTTGCTCCCGTCAAGGGGGGCAACAAAAACTTCAAAACGAGTCTCAGCAAGCCCCCATCCACTGCTCCCTCCTTACTGCGCCTTGGAAACATCCAGAAACCAACCGTCCGAACGCAAGCTACTCGCAAGCTGAGGATTTCGACGCGACGAGGCAGATCCACGCAAGAACAGCCACACTTGTCATGACCGGCCTTGATGGAGCCATCGTCGGCATACTTGCAATCCATGGACCCGACCTTAGACAAACAGACACCGCAGAGCTCCTCACGGATCTGCGTTCACCAGTGGCAGCTTGGACTCTGACTGCACGGGTGAAGCCCACTTCGCACTCGAAGTTCTCTTGGGTGCATTCGCAATTCTGGCGAGACTCTCACATCGCACAGTGGTCTGTTGGATCCGGCGGTCTTCTGAAAGGAGTAGGCGGTAATATTGATTACATTGACTACTACCTACAGAAGACCTCCTGCCTTGCGACTCTGGGCCGATTTGCCAGGCCGGGCCTTCTTGCTTATCGGGCGCTCGAACTTCTCGCCATTGAAGCATTCCGAAGTCTGCTTGCGTCGGGTATATGTCGCCTGCACACAGAAGCGGGGCTACGAGGCGGGCCCTCGGGAGAAAGGAACAAAGCATGTTGCCTGATTCCACGCGCACAATCTCTTTAACGCCCTAAGCCCTAAACCCAACAGAACCCTTGTGGCAACCGTATGTTAACTACCCTCATTGTGGCACCTTACAGGAACCCTCTTTGGCACTTTGGCCTCCTGGCTGTTAAGTTGCTGGTGAGGTGACGTGCGGCTTTTTGCGCTCTCTGCCGGGCAAGTATAGGACACCAGTACGGATACTGAGCTAAGGGTACTAGAAACCGGGTTTGAGTACCGACAACGATCGACGTCTGCGCCGGCAAAGCATAAGGATGCACAGATATCTTTGCTGAGCTGTTCATTACATGCTGCGGCTGCTAAGCGACATACAGCTGTATCTGCCGGTCCAACGTATGTTGAAAATGGAAGCATAGCACGCAGCTGCGAAGAAGCGCATTGTCAGATCAGATGCCTGTCGCTTTTTGTCGAAAAACAGACCAGAGAGACAAGCCGCCCCGATGTTAAGACTGACTCCAAAGCCAGAAGGGTCTCGTCATAATGGTCATGGACTCGGTCTTCAGGCGCAGTCCACCTCGTCCGCAACGTTGAGAGGCAAATAGCCAGAGCTTGCGGCTCGTCCCTTGATCGTCTCGAGTTGAAGTCTGAACGCAGTGCAAGAGGTGAGCAGCAGGCCTCCCTTTCTGATCCTTTCCGAGGCACTTCGACGACCAGAATCTACGCCTACGCGAAGGATCTTTTTCTGTTTCGGCCTGCGCCCATGTGCAAACAGGAAACAAACGTGATCATCAAGGAATGCGCCACGGTTGCGACAGTCCTGATTGGCGACATGATACCCATACAAAACATGGAGCATCGTTGGAAAGGCACGCTACCGACAGATGGCTGAAGCAGAACACACATCACTTTCAGATGCCCGCATTTCGAAGCAATCCAGAAAGAGGTCTCTCCCTGCTTGTTCGTGGCACATAAGTCAGCACCAGCCCATACCAGAAGCTGCACCACCTGGTCGTGGCCATATGCTGAAGCAATCCATAAAGGAGACGTCCCAAAGCCGTTTGCTTTCTCCATGTCTGCACCAGCTTCCAGCAAGAAGCGGACGATTTCCAAGTGTCCATGCCGTGCAGCCGCCCACAATGGCGTCATGCCGCCCTTGTCGGCCGTGTCAATTCCGGCTGCAGCCCAAACCAGCAGCTGTGCTGCCTCTGCATGGCCCTGCTCACAGGCCATGCAGAGGGGCGTGGCGCCTGTTTCATGGTTGGACGTGGTCGTATTAGCTCCAGCACGCAGCAAGAAACGCAGAATCTCCACATGGCCGTAACTGGCTGCCACCCAGAGCGGGGTGGTGCCAGTAATCGCCGGCTTCTCCATATCGGCTCCAGCCTGGAGAAGCAGCCGAGAGGTCTCCAGGTGCCCGCCTTTGCACGCAGCCCACAGAGGCGATGCACCAAAGAGGTCCGTCGCTTTGTTTGCGTCCGCCTGAGCTTCGAGCAGCAGGCGGACGCAGCTCCGGCTTCCGTGGCTGGCAGCCACGCCAAGGACACTTCGTCCTTCCCTCCCCTTCTCACCGTCGACGCAATCGGGATCCAGCGGAAGCCGAAGAAGACACTCCATCTCTTCAGCCTGGTCCAAAGCTGCTGCAAATTGAAGCGCCTTGACCTGCCTTGTTGTGGCTTTTTGAAATGGAAGAACGACCAGCAGCACTTCCTCAGAGGCGAGTATCCCCAACGAGTCATCGTCACTAATTGGCAGGCTTCCAGCCAGAAGTCTTTGTCTATAGATGGGTATGCCAAGCAAATCTTGCAAATGATGCTTGACAGTCTTCGCAGAATTTCCTTTCGCCGCTGCAAGCTCCGTGATCGCGTGAGCACTTATAGCAGCTACCTCCTCACCGGACAACTTATGAATTCTCATGATGACTTCAGTGGGTCAACTTCTGCGATCCACACCCCGCGCCAAGACTCGGGCAGATTAAAGCGGCCATGCAGCTTGCAAGTGAAGGCGCGGCTTCAAGTCTGAATGCTGCATGGTGAGCATTACCGGTTTCCCACTAGCTTATAAGATGCGGGGCACAGAACTGCTAGGCTAGGAGGCGAAACAAGACCATCATGTCATTTATCCATGCTTCGACCTATTCTCTCGAACCGATCTCCGGAAGCAGCTCGAACATTATCGGGTTAGTATGAGAAGTTCCGGCACGACTTCTGCGAAGCTCCAAAAGTTCCGTCTCTGAAACTGGGATCGGTCTACGATGAGTCCCGATGCCGCCTGCTTGCCCATGAGGCATTTCTCAGTGCTCTTGCCGTCTGATGGACTCCAAGTTTCCTCAGCTCAAGCTGAGGCAGCGCAAGAAATGTGTACCAGATGAGGTCAGGCAAGAGGCGTAGTCGGAAGAGACGGAGTCCGCGGCCCAAACACCCTGCAGGTTGCGAGTGTTACACGGAAGTTCGCAGAAGCATTGCACCCAAATGCCAAACGTGGGGAAATAGCGTTTGGGGGGGGAGCAAGGATACTTCGACTTGAAGCACTGCTGGAAATCAAGTCTCCGAGGCACTTCAGAGACGCACTGTTGGGGGCGAAAGCTTGTCTAGATGCCGGATGTGGCAGGTCGCTTGCTCCTGATGCTTTGCCGAGCAAAGTCGCATCCTGCCAAACCTTTTGTCTTGTGCTTTCGTGACTGAGTCGGAGGGTGCCGTTTGTGTTTGCGCTTGAAGATTCAGAACATTAACATCTGCTGGAACAACGTGAAGAGACCGGAAAGGGACACTGAAACATCGCCGAAAAAGGATAGGCAACGTCAGTCCCACAAGAGTGCGCTGAAACTCAGTGCCACTGAAGAAATATCATCGGAGATACACACTTGCCGGCTTTTTTCTAACGGGTTCGTGAAGACTAAGCAGCTTTCACAAGTGGTTGCACAACATTGCACAACGATGCTTGTGCCCCGAAACAGAACAAGAGGCAGCGGAGACAAGTAAGAATCCACCCCGCCAAGGCCCGGCTACTACTCGGATTCATCCCAGACGGCTCGTCCTTGCAGAGAGGCTGTCCCAAGGTCTCGAAGTTCAGGTGGTACATCACTCCCTGACTTGCGAGCTTCGTTAGATGTCTAGGCGATGCAGGCGGCACCCGCAACAGTAAGAGGCAGTCATGAATACTGGAAATCAGAACATGCCCCAGCGGCCGTATCTCCACGTGTGCCGTAGAGGAGGAACTTCGTTGAAGTCGCGTTCGGCTCTGTCACGATGTTGTCCACCTGCTCCCGCTCAGTGCAGTTACAGGGTCGCAGAGCATTTGGGGTCTCGAGATGTTGGGATTTAGAAGGAGGTAGACCAGTGCAGTTCATGACATTTCTGGATAGCCTGACCCGTCGCCCTGTGAAAAGCTGTGCAGCTGGCTAGAAGCCTGGCCTCGATGGGCATGGATGAGAGCTCAAAATCATACCAGCTCTGCCCTTCGTTCCACGAAAACACCACCTCAGAACTGCAAGGAAATTTGCAGGGACCACGTGACAAGCAGCAGTTTCCCAGTTTCCCATGTGAGTGCTAGCACTACGCTGCGCTGGGAGGCCAGCCAGCTTGGTCTTCCGCACATCGTCGGCCATGACAACAAGGCCGCCATGGTCTCCATACTCGTAGATGAAAGCGCCTCACAAATCACCAACTAAAAAGCCAGAGCTCTCTAGAAGCCTTGCATGTCGCAGCCGCAGCGCATTAAACACCAAAAATGCAATGTGCAAGCTGCGCCACTGCGGAGCTCGCACCCTTGATTGGATATGATTGTGTCGTGAAAGCCATGCCATGACGTGTTGTCCCGTCCTTTGTGTGCTTCCAGCCATGTGAGGCCGCCGTCACGGGAGAGGTAGGTGTTGGTCTGCCACCAATGAGCACATGCTTCGTCTGCAGCGAAACAAACGCAGACCGGCACACTCGGCGTAGCGGTGGTAGCCTGGTCTGGCTCGAAGCGCAGGTACGGACCAACATTACCGGTGCCTTGGAGTTGCTGAAAAGACTTGAAGCGTCTCAGAGGTTGGCTCTACGGCTGCGGTCACAAGCGTTCAATTTCAGGCTCCACACTTTAAGTAACAATTGTCCAGCTTTTGCCAGCGTCTGAGCTGACGCACCCATGATGATGCCGATGGCATTCTCAGTCGAGTAGAAAGGCCTCTCATGCCGCACAAACTTAGTGCATCTTGGGCCTGAAGCAGGGCCAGTCTCTAAGCGCGAACGGTGCCGAGTGCCCCGCGCGTAGTTGTGGAAGTTGGTGATGCCGTGCCTGGCCATGCAAAGGCTGCAGTGCGTAGTCGGAGTGCTTTGATTGTGCTACAGCTCAGAGTGGATCATTTTGAGGCGGTCGGGATTCTTTTTCGAGCGATGAGGGGCTCCCCGACTTTCGAACCTCTTGACCAGCACATCTCTTTGATTTGGATCCGCGGCCAATGCATGATAACGTCCATTCGTTCGGTTCCCAAAGCATCCACAGCAAAAGAATGATAACGACATCAGACTTCGCTGTAATTACCCCTTCTCACGTGGACTTCTCCATATCCACTCCACAAGGCACTTCACCTTAACAGGCTAGGGCGACAGGTGCAGCCAGCATTTGTCTGGAGGGCAATCGATTTGCTTTCCAGTGGAGTCCACGCGCGGAGGCTTCAGGTAGGACCTCCCCACTCATCTTTGCGGAATCTCGCAGTCTTCTGGTTAAGACAGCACTGACAAGGTCACCTCTCTGCGAGGACGGCATCGTCATGATTCAACAGCAAGCACTGCAGGAGCAGTCTGAGAGCGCATCCATACTCCACCCTTGTCGAAAGAGATCACAGTGCGAACCTGAGAAAGGCGACAGTCTAACATAACCAGGAGCGGTCTGCCAACTGCCTCTGAGCAACACGGCAGAGCTGACCCTAGAGCTGAGTCGTTCAGGGATGCATAAGAACCATCTGGAGCCGCGGCCACACTTTCCTCTTTGGCCTTGCTTTTGGGCGCCCTCCGCTTGTCCACCTGGATGACAACCGCACCACACATGCCCCCGCAAGTTGCGATGCGCTTCAACTCTGGGTCGTCATGAAGGTTGACATTCGGGTCTACGCTCGCGTCTGCGACTGGGGCAGGGCTTTTTCATGCCAAGGCTAACACACTAGAATTTCCATAACAAGGCTTTGCATTTGTGCTGGTGACCCGTAAGGTCTATATCATCTTGGCGTGATTGTTAAGACTATGGTTAAATTGGTTCTGATTGTTGTTGTGATGCCGATGATGCGGATTCTCAGTAGTCTCATCCGAAACCCTGCACCGCCGTATACGATGATCGAATCCAGGCCTCTGTGCCAGCTGCTGCTTCGCCTTCCAGTGCTTCGCTCTCGGCTGCTGCCTCCTGGCAGAGGCATGACGACTAATGGAAATGGCAAAGAAACAACTCAGCCAGCCTGAAGGATGAAGATGTATCAATACCGAAATAAACAAGCAAATCAGAGTAATCAGTGTGCGTGTGTGTATGTGTATGTATGAATGTAAGCACACCAATACATGCGCCCATACATCAATGCGTTCATCCATCCGTCCGTCCATACATATATTCATACATACATTCATACAGACATTCATGCATACATTCACTCATACAGTCATACAGGTATGTATATATATATATATGTAAATATATGTATGCGCATACATATTCTACACACCCATCCATACGTTTATGAGTGGATGTGCAATGTCAGATCTGCCACGACCCACCTTGGCCACTTCTGCCCCACTGGATGCAGAGTCGCCAGAACGTGGGATGTCCTCAAGGTACAAGGCTTGGTTTGGGATTTAGGGTTTTGAGGTTTTGGGTCTGAGGTTTTGGAGTGTAGGTGTGCATGCGCTGGAAGTCTCTGATCTTGCTTCTTGCACCAGGCTGCAAGCAGAAGCAAATTCCCATCGTGCTTTCTCCCTGCACCGTCAATGCAGAAACTGCAAGGTGCGGTTAGCTGCCTTGAAGTTGGCCATGTACACGCCCTCCAAGCTCAACACCTTCAGTTTTCGGATCTTCACTGTCTTGGCAGTTCGTGCACACTGGCTGAAGTCACTTCTATTCGCCATGTCATTTGCAGAGCCTCTCACGCTTCAATTATGATCGGCGCTATGGCGTGCCAGCACCACTACGGCGACCACGACAGCCACCACTCTGACTTCCAGCAAGATTACACATACTGGCACCAGCAACCACGACTAGCACGAGCCGGCAAGGGCAACGGGAAGAACAGCGGCAAATGGAGGCCGATGAAAGCCACCCCAACGGCCCCCACTTTAAAATTACGGTAGTGGGGTTCCGGCCTTGTCGAACTCACAGTCACCGTTTGTGCCACGAACGTTGTTTGGAAGGGACAGCGTAAAGCGGAAGCCTCGGCCCATGTCTGCAAAGCGGAAAGGGTGCCCGGTGGGACCCTGGCTTCCACTTTGGTACTTGCAGTAGGTATAAACCTGTAAGCGCAAGCATATATATATATATACACATACATACATATCTGTGTGCACATGTATGACCAGATGCATGCATAATCATGCATGTGGAGCGAGATAGAGAGACAAAGACAGAGAGAAAGAAAGAAAGAATGAAAGGAAGACAGGCATTCCCATCTAGTTTATCAGATCCCTCACAGTCTTCAGCTTTCTCACATCGGCGAAGAGCAGCTGAGACTGAAGCCTTTCTCGTCTGAGATGTACACGTTCCCCACTTGATTCTGCAGGCGTGTCTAGAAAGCGCGCTGGCAAACGTGCTCTGTGTCGTGCCACGTCTAGGAGATGTCTTAAACTTTGATTGCCGCAAGCTCGTAAACCCAAACACTGAAGCCCTCGTGCCTCCTTTGCTCCATGGTTGACATGCAGCATCACCAGCCCCTCGGAAGTGTCCAAAACCTGAAGTAGAACTGCAAGATGAATCTTGCTCATGGTTTGTCTTCATCGTGCGTATCATTATCACTATAATTGATTACATGTTTATGCCTTCTTCTGAAGACCACGCAGCCTACTCTCGTCGGCTGGCCGCGGCGTGCAGATGGAGACCACTTCAGCTCCGAACGGTTCATCCAATGGTTGAACATGACATTGGCACATATGTTTCTATTCTTTATGTATATGTATGCATATGTGTATATATGAATACCTATGTATATTTATAGATATATACATATTGTTGAGCTTGTTTATAGGGCAGCACTCCGAGCTTATAGCGCACAGTCATCAAAGTAAACAGGCATGTACAACGCAAATGTCTATTACTTGGCAACGGCACTTTTGTATCTACACAGAAGGAGGCGTCCATGTCGTCACGTTCTCTCCCACGTGCAAGACAAGTTGTTGTGCGAACAGCGACACTACTGTAACACCCCACTGTCTGCAAGCTGGAGGGAGTGAGTGTCTAAATTCTCCACCACCCGGCGAAGCAGGTGGGAGCCAATGCTGTGGCACGCGGCAATGTTTGCTCTCCCGTTATATATTTCGCGCACACATACACTAGCACTACACTGGCAAGACACAGATGCGAACAAGGAAGTGCTTGCTGAAAGCCTACGCGAAGACAACAGCACGCTTACAAACTACTACCAACACAATACATGTACAGAGGCCGATGGAGGTAAACAGTCTTCAACTGAATTCTGATCTGCTTGCTGGTCCAGCGGCTGTGTACGACTTCTCGTCAATTTCGGTGGGCAACTGCAGATCGAATAGCGAGAAAGCCAGGTGAAGCTACTGCAGGTGATCTACAGCTGTACAAAACAGTCCCTGTCATACATGACAAGGGCACAGGTGAAGTAGTGTGACCGACGAGAAACCCTGGATCTAGAACCTGCAGCCTGCGCAGCGTTGAAGGAGCGACCGCCATCTGCCGAGACCATGAGATTCACAGTCTGGGAGGTTACGTCCTTCACCTTGGAAACCCGTACGGGAAAAGCATTGCAGCGAAGACTTCCAGTGAGGCCAAGATGAGGCCTCGCATCATCTTGCATGAAAAGGCTGGGTGTACTGCTTTGGCTACGAAGATGAACTTGTGGGACACCAGAAACCTGAGGAAGGGCACAGTCCGTTATGCAGAATCCCATGTTGGCTGGACCAGAGTTCACCAGCCGTCTGACCAAGGCCAGCGCTTATTTCCCATGGGAACCATAGTGGTGGACCTGTCTGAAAGCTCAAGAGCGCAGTCTGCACGAAAGTTTGTCGAATAGAGTCCGAGTTCCTGCCACTGCAGATTGCTGGCAATTCTCGTGCCTTCTGCCATCGGCTTCCATATACGCGAAATCCACGTCGTTGGACTGGTCGTACCCAATGCACAGAGCAAACGGGCACTCTCGAGACTATCACCTCGTGAACTCCGAGTGCTGCACCCATATGTACAGCTTGGGCTGGTCGCCGGTTTTCTTTCTAAAGTGCGTAAAGTAGATCCTGTCCTGCAAGGAGCATGCCCTGTCCCAGTACTGCATCATGAGCAACATGCGACGAATTCAAAACACCTAGTGCTGTCGCTGGGCGACAAGCTTTCATTGGATAGTTGAGCTTCCCATTTCTTGCAAAGCGCGGGCTTCCGGCAAAAGCGAGCCTGTTGTCCCATGGACGGATCTCCCCAGCTGAATTGCACCACGTAGTTCTGCCTGGCGCGCCGTAAACACTACGGAGAATGCACGTTGGTGAAAGATTACCCAGCTACCCGAATTATCAACACAAATTTCTTTTGTTTGCGCATTTTCACAAGAGGCCACTTCTCAAGACGCTGACCAGCCGGGCGGCCCCAGAACCCCGAAGCTTGTGATTCTTTGTAATCGTAATGTCTTGCTTGTCTAGCAGCTTGGTCAAGGAAGCAGAACGTATGCAAACCGCACATCCACATTGACATCACAACGACATTTAATCGATCCAGCCTTAACTTGGCACAGTAGGCATACTGTCTGGCCATACTGTGACCAGACAGAGTTTAATATTGTGGACATATGCACCCCGACGTAAACAGGCAGGCAGCACACAAGACTGAAAGTCTTGCCCAGGTCTCTGGAGAGATACAGCATGTGGTTGCAGGGACCTTCCAGTGTAGGACTTCTGGCCGCTTCACGGTGTCTCTCCAGGAAAGACTACACTGTCGGGAGAAATGTGCGCAAGTACGTGGAGGTTGGGACTGATCAATGCTCCGAGGCACCACCGCCATCCTCCTCGCCCTCCGCTGGGGCGCTACTCTTGTCTTTCCGGTTGCCTCGGGCTGATGACTCTAGCACTGTAGGCGTACGCGGTTGCTCCTAGAACATCAGAGAAAGGGTAGGAATAAGGACAAACTGCGAAGGCAACATGAATGCTTTGACCGTATTTCTGTCAGGAGAGCGGCATGTGCTAGTCCACGTCGACAGCAACAACCAGGTTGGCCGCCTCAAGTCCGAGCAATGACTTCACGGATGTGCTTGAATTCAACCAAGATATCATGCACCACCGTCTCTTACGCCAAGACACAATGAAGCAAGGGAACCGGCTGTCAGAATAAGAGGAGATGATGCAACATGCCGCTGCGCAAGAAACCGTAACTTCAAGCGTCAACTGCAAACAAGGCCGAATGTCCTGCCCAGATATATGCCCGGAACAGTGAAGCTGGCGTAGAAACACGATGCAAAGCAAGGCAATGGTTGCCTGCTTGCAACATGTCGATGTATACAATGCTACGTGTAGTTCTGTAGACAAAGCTCAATGTCGCACATGCTGCAACGCATAATGCCCAGTTGAACGCTGCACAGGAAACAGACAAGCACGCCACAGCATGAGATGTACAAGGACCTAACTAGGGAAATGAATGCAGACGTCCACCAACATCGTAGTAGCAGACGGTCGCCGGGTCGCATACATGTGGAACAGCGCGAGAAGAGTAGATACCGTAACGATGAACTACGCACATATCATCCTCTTCAAAGGACTTGCATCTTCTGATCTGGGTTACATAAGAAAGGCAGAACATGACGGAAACCACTGTTCACTGCTCTGCGCAGCAAGGGCAGCCGAGCATGTCAAGGCTCACACATCTTGTGGAACATCACCTGACAGGTCCAAGGTGAGGATTTAGGGTTTAGGATTTAGGGTTTAGGATTTAGGGTTTAGGGCTTAGGGTGTTATTTCATGGCCTGCGCTTGTCGACTCCATGCTCGCGCTACATCTCTTTAGCAGGCGACATGTTGCAGATGGCTGCAGTGGCAGACCACAGCCAGCAAAGGGGTAGAACGTGGCTGGGGGAGCTGGGCAAATACAAGGTCAAAAAGCTGTACAATGATCCCCGCCTTTACTACGGGCAGCCTGATTAGGTCTTAGCTTGAATCACTTGCCAAGTGGCCGTGTGGATTTGCGATCTTTGCCGGATCTTCTTCCAGGACGAACCCCTGCCAGTGGTCTGGGGGATTAGAGTCGCGATCTAGGGGCAGTAGGCGCTGGCAGAACACGAATGCAGGACATCAGAATGTCTGGTAAAGCGCGATGCAGATCCAAATTACTAGCAAATATTGTGAACGGCAAGACCAGCCAATCATGATGCATGAAAGCAGCAGAACTGATCCGCAGGACAAGCGCGAGTCGAAATGTGTCCTAGACAAGTCATCCTGCGATGCTGATGCTGAATTTCAGTTTACATCTGACCACACCATGGCCTGTTGCTGGAAATGAAGTTGGTCTTCTTGTTTCCAGAAACCTCGAGAGATCTCTTCATGGGGATCTTTGCCGTCCCACTAGAATCTCTTGCTCTTTCGGCGTACGCTGCATTGAACCACCAAGCTCTAATGCCCCATAACTCTACAGCTGAACTCTACATTCCAATGTCCAAACCCTGGCACCTTCATCCTAAGCCACAAACCCTAAACCTGACAGCTCCTGCTCCTGACCACTAGGAAAACGTGAAGCTACATCCCCGGTCCGCAAACTCCCAGATCCTAAGCCAGGATCAAAAGGAGCTGAGGAGACAACGAGGATGGTGTTCGGATCGGCAGGGCTCTTGGACATCGATTCTGCGGTGAATGGCTGCCTCGAGGTGAGATCGCAGTCTGAACATTAAACTAGTAGATCTATGATTTGTGATGATGGTTCATGATGATCACTGCACAAGTATGACTACGATTGCCCTGACTACTACGATTGTTGTTCTGAGAAGAACGATCATAGCTTCAAGCTCCAACCTTCAAGTGATGCTCAGCCTCATGACTCTCCTGTTCCTTCTTCTACCTTCATAGGCTGTCGATTGCAGCCGCAGCCCGCTTCCCGCATTCCGAATTAGCAAGCAGGCTAAGGTTCGGACGGGGCCGAGCCAGGGACATCGACTGGAAAGGCAAGTGCAGGATTGAGGGCTTCGGGTCTAGGGGCGCGGGTTTTCACGCATTTAGGGGCGACAGAGGCGTCATGATGAGGGAAAGCCAGGCTCAACTTGTCAACAGTCTCAAGGCGAGTGAAGTGCAGATGAGCTTCATCAACTCACTTGCGAAGCTGGTTTGTGACCATGAGAGCTCCTAGATCCGCTCGTGTAATGCTGATACGGTGTGCGATTCCTGAGAGAAGCCAATGTGCATACTGATAGACAGCCAGCATGCGACCTCAGCAAACCACACGCCAGAATACCATGAGGCCATGAGGCCAGGCCACTGCTCGCGAAAACAGGACCCCTGTGCTGTTGCGGGCCTTTGAAGTAGTCTGTGATGTCATTCCAGGTTTCGCCGCCGTTGGTACTGCGGTACAGGCGCCTGGCAATCGAACTCGCATGCATTGAGACATACCGCACGTCCCATGCCACACCGGCGCATCGCAAACTCAAGGTCTGACATGGTTCTCCCCGCATCTTCCGCAACACTTGGCAGGGCGGTCCCCTTCGTAGTCTGCGTGATGACCGTCTTCTGGTCTTCACCCAGCCACTGTCAGGGGAGGTCAGGTGCGTCATGGACAACCCATCATCACGAATGAACAATTGAGCCTACTGCTGCAAACTTACAGCTTCAAGCCGTGCCAGTAACACCGGCCCATGAGAAATTGTTCTTGCACCAACCACTAGACTTCACTGCGACACCCACGCGCCTGAATGTCCGACACAGCGCTATCGAACACGACTTCTTTCACCGAAACTGACACAGGGGGCCACGAGCAGGTACTCTGCAAAGGCTTCATGCAGGCTCAGTCCATCACGTGTCACACATGTGCCAACCCAGCTGCCTTTCTTTCCTGCTCGGGCGAGGCTCACGACGGCCAACAGGAGAATGGCCTGCAATCTGGCAAAAATACCCAAAGAGTTGCATCCGATTTCGAAGGGCAGTTACTGGAGCCGTGCAGCTTTGAGTTCGTCGAAGCTAGCTTTGTTATTGGTGTGCGCTTTGAGCTGGCTTCAGACAATCTGGGAGTTTCAGAAAATAAGGGGTACCTTATTTTGGGGTCCTTATAATAAGGATCCTACTATTTAGGGTACTATATTAGGGTCCCCTATTTTCGGAAACCCCCATCTGGCCTTCGCCCTCATGTCCCTCATAGTGGTCCATGCGCACTCAAGACAAGACCGGGCTGCAGCAAAACTTTCGGCTGAGATAGATTCCAAGTGATGGAACGATCGAGCGAACGCCCCATAACTGCTTGCTACACCATATGTTTATATAATACATAACATAGTATAAGATAAGTAAGATCAGATAAGATAATTAAGATAATATGCGTAAGCAGGTCTTAGAAGCTGCAGGAATCGCTGTTGGTGCTCATGTTTCCTGTGCAGCTAAGCTAAGCTGGACCGGTTTTGAACCATGGAATCAGCGAGCTGTGCTTCAAGCGTTGTGATCCCATCATCAACGCGTAGCACCGCGAAGACGCGGCATGTTTGTGCAACTGTCCTTGTCGACTGTTGCTAATGGGCAGACTGCACTCGCAACAGTCGAACAATGCATGTTTTCAGCAGCGAACCTGCCCAAGTGAAACACTTTGCTCGAAGCATGCCCCCTTTCGTGCTCATGCTTAAGACCCCTCAGGAGACAGCCACTCTGCGGCGAGATTTGAGCAATGTCTCTCTCATCGCGCACCCACAGCGCTAAAAACGACTCACCAAGGCAGGCTTACGCACATGCTTGAGTTTTTTGTGTTTGGCCTGCTTCTATCAGAAGACAACTGACTCTTGCGGACTCTTGCGTGCTGCTGCAACTTGGGCTCTCGTCAACTGCTTCAAATAATCCCCTGGAAGCAGCAAGCCTCCAGAGATGGGACTGCCAGCGAAGTCGTCTTACAATGTTCACTCTTACTTGTTCAGCAGCTTTCAAGAGCTTCAGCATCCGTCAGACTTGCCGGCCGACTCCCCTTAAAGTCAGCACCCGGTCACACCAGGCTACCACGTGTGCGTCAAGTGCCTGGGCCAACTGACAACTCAACGAGACACGAGGTAAGCCCTGGGCCTCTATATATAATACGAAATGAATAAAGAAATAAACCAAGAAATATGCATGTATGTATGTATGTATGTATGTATGTATGTATGTATGTGTATATATATATATATGTATATATGTATGTATGTATGTATGAGTGTATATATATATATATATGTGTGTATACAATGTGTGTATATATATATATATATAGGTACACAGTTAATATAAAGCTGGCAGGCCTCACACAGAGGCTGGAAGCCAGCGCTGGCCGATCACAACAGCCTGACTCTCCCATCAAGCTCGTGCCTGGCAGAGTCTGAACAAGCTTCGGGAATGGAACAACCGTTTGATGTAAGGCTGCTGGAGACGGGATTTTGTGCTGTCGTCGTGGGGTAGCTTCTGAATTGACAATACCAGGTTCTTGCTTTATGGCATTTTGATTTCAATGCTTTACGTAGTTCGACCAAGTTGCTCACTGCCGACATGTTCGTGTTGGTGTTAGGTGGCATGTACGGAAAAATCTAACCCAAGCACCACCCCGTTTGAATCCAAACCTGGCCTGTCTCGGTCGCGGCCTTAGCTTAATCATCTGCTCAGCCAAAGCACGCTTACACTTACCAATCGTCTTTCGCTATGCTATTTCTGCAAAGTGGCTGGAGCTGATTGCTCGGCAGTGCTGGAAAGTCGGTCGACACGGGTGCTGCGCGCGCCCTCGCAACACCCCTCTCTGTTCTCCGGGGAACACCCCTTTCTTTCTTTCCCCAGGGCTGTGGTGGGGAGTTGCCTCCCTCTCTCTCTCTGTTTCTCTGTCGCTCTGTCTTCCTTTCACAGGGCTTCGGGGCGAGCCCATGTGTGGAGGCAGTCTTTTCTCTCTCTCTCTCTCTCTCTGCCTCTCTTCTCAACTACCGAAGAGGACAGCGACATGACGAGATGTCTTCCATCTTCTGACGACGATCTTGCCTGTTCCATGCAGGCGCGACGGGTGGCCTCCAGGGTTCCAAGCGTAACAGGCTTTTCCACAGTGCCGCCCAAGCAGTAGACTTGCGGCCGAGGCCGCAGCTGTGGAGCTGGATTTGGTGGTGCTTGAGCCGGGTAACCCGCGGCGCCTTCAGCGCTTCCTGGACACTTACAGTAACTGCGCTTCATGAGTTTGGGCCAGTATCTTCACGCGCCTGCTGCAAGCTGCAACTAGATTTCTGAGCCGAAAAGCCTAAACCCCAAACCTTCACTCTGCGCTCGCTGCGCGCTTGCACCGTTCACTCGCGACAGTCGTGGCTGCAACTGCTTGGCGTCCCAGCCGGGCTCGTGCTCGTAGAGATGACGAAGGCACAGAGATACGTATATCCTGAGCTGTTCTTCCAGGCCTTTTAAGACTTCAAACCGTTGTTCGTTCTTGAAATAAGAAGTACCAGCCAAAAGCATCTGCAAGAAGGACCAGTATCTGGACACAGTGTCGCTCCTGGCAACTGAGACTTCGATTGCATGCGCGTGCATGACACTCTTTTAAATCATTCTACCAGAGAAAGCCAGTGACTGCTTCTGTGTTAGCGACACTTCGTCGCGCGAACGATAGTAGGTTCCTTTACCGCTGAATGTGCTGATTCCATTGATTCTGCTGTTGTACTTGTTCCTGTCTTTGCCCGCTAGAAACTCCTGGCTGCCCAAGCGGAGTAGCGCCGCAGCAGCTGCTTCCTGTCCCGGCCAAAGCGACGTCTCTTTGAATGGGCTACTTGAGGCTTAGGTCCGTTGTCTGCAAACCATGCATCTCGAGGCCGACTGGTCGTGCTCTGCAGACACTGGACGATCGACATCATGCATTGATGTTCCATTCCCGTGGTATTGCGCAGCTTCTGTTCTGCTGGATTGCGCCACAGCTATGCAACTTCACAACACAAGTGCGTCATGCTAACTCTTGAAAACCATAGCCTTGCCTCATGCTCCGCCCATAATCTCATACAAGAGCAATCAACCAACAACTAAACAAACAAGAAAGACTGTAATCTGCACCTGAATCTCAAAGGACCTCGCCTTCCATTCCCACCAACTTCGGGCTCGGTCGGCTGCCAAGGCTCCGGAGCTGGCGGCAGCGCCCTGTCTCCATTGATGCTCAAACGTCGTAGTAGTAGTAGTAGTAGTAGTAGTAGTAGTAGCAGTAGCAGTAGTAGTAGTAGTAGTAGTAGTCGTAGTAGCAGTGGTAGTAGTAGTGGTAGTGGTAGTGGTAGTGGTAGTGGTAGTGG
>CAJNDV010026980.1:8561-33087 GCA_905221635.1 Symbiodinium sp. CCMP2456 | reverse complement strand
TAGAAAGGCACGGTATCGTAGCTGCCAGAAGTTCAGAAGCCAGGTTTCAAGTCGTCTCGCCGACACACTGCCTGACTTGAACTGAGAGTGCGCCAATCTTCTGAAGGCCGTGCTGGTTATTGCGCTTGTGGCGCAGTGCTGCAGGACGTCGGGACGAGATCACGGACTGTGGTCGGCGAGTCTCCTTCTGAGACGCTCTCTTGAAAGCAGGCTCGCGGGCGAGTCCACGGATTGGTTCTTGGTAGCGTGCCACTGTTGATCCTAGCATCTGGGTAGGCTCTGCAAGGCTTTGCGCAGTTCGGTTGAGGGCCTCATGCACGTACCCCAAACAAAGCCGCAGCACCAGCCAAAACCGGCGTCATAAGAGGCTTGTTCATCCAAGAGAGTTCATCCAGTTGATCCCAGCTTCCGAAGGACTTGCCAATTGGTTTGTTCCTCCAAGTAAGCTCGCGGGTTCTTGCCGATACAGGCACGACAGCAAACCCGCCGGAGGACGAGCGCTGAATGCCGGCAGAGCGCAGTCTTGACGCGAAAGACAAGCGCATGGCCTTCTTTCAGAACTGGTCCTTGGGAGTTCTGTGCTCCGCTGAACCGGGCACCATGGTACGAAGATAGCCCGTTGGTGTCACGTTGAGGCCGGCAGACTTGCTCGTTCGCCGTTCGCCGAGGCTTGAAAGTGAGTCCGGGACTCTGTGGATCTTCGCCGCACCTAGACCTAGCGCATGGGCAGGCTCTATAACTTTTGCAGTCCAGCCGATGGCTGTGTGCCCATGCCACCGACCGTTACCCTTCCGTGCAGGCGTGTTCAAGCAAGATTCCCGAAACCGAGCGCTGACGGCTTGAGTTGAAAGTGTCTGTAGTCTGTAGGGCTAGGAATTTCCGCTCTTTGACTGTCCCGAGCGCTTTCTTGACGGTCTTGGGACTGCGGAAAGTGCCAGGAGTCAAAAACCGGATTCCAAAGCTTCTGTCCCACATCCGCCGGGGCGTGTCCCGGAATTTGGGTTGGTGGCCTGGGGTCTCCTGCCAGATTTCTCCTGCGACGGACTCCTCCATCTGAATAATCTCCTTGCTTTGAGGGCGACTTTGAACAAATCACGGGGTCGACGGCCGCAAGCAAAAAATGCCAGCGTGAAAAGCGTCTCAACGAATTGACAAGAGCCTAGTCCAAACTCCTGCGTGCATTGCTGGTCTTTGTGTTTGCGGCTCGGTCCTGAAAGGCAAGAGGACGAGCTCACAGAGCGCGATTTCTTGGAAATCCAATGCAATACGAGCTAGACTGCTAGACGCGCTAAGCAGGCTTTGTCAAAGCTTGCTGGATCGCAGGGTCTCAGGTCGGTTCAGCGGCATATTTCATTGAAGTCTCGGCAATCTTCGGGGGGCTGTGCTGGTCCTTGAGCTTGTTTTCTGGTTGAAGACATCAGGGGGTCGCGGAATGCCCTCGGCGACGCTCCTTCTGAGACGGAAACGTTGAAAGGTGCCTTCTTTGACGATGATTGGCCGACGGCGTCACCTCGAGGCGTGGCCCAGTACTGAAGCCTGCTTTCAGCCATGGGGGTGTCTTGCAATCCTGGGCACCGTGTGTTGAAGATGGCCCCATGCTTTCAATCTGTCGGGACTCAAAGCGCTCAGGCTTAGCCTGGCACGCCCGGCAACTTTGTGCTTTTGCGCGGTAGATCATAGACTGGCCGGACCAGTCACGCAGACATGGATCGGCTATGCTCGGCTAGTTCATTCATTTCGGCAGGTTTCGTCGCCACGGAATGTCGATGCCACACATCTTGCAACATCGATGGTTTACGTTCACAGCGAAGTTATCTCACCTGATTTGAAATGAAAGTCCATTCAAGCATCATGCTCATCCTGAGTTCGACGCTCTGTCGAAACGCGCATTGTTGGACGATTGGTCGGCGGCATCAGCTCGAGGCCCCAGCTTGCGGGCAAGTCCGAAGTTTCGCTTTGGTAGCGGCACGGACTCGTGCAGTCTAGCTGAGGGCCTGGGGAGAAGGTGCCCAAAACAAAGTCGCAGAACCAGCCGCGGCCCGCCTCATAAGATCTCGCCGAGAGTTGCCGGCACAGGCGCGACGAAGAGGCACCTCGAAACGGAGGGCTGAATGCCGGGGCTGCTTGTTGATCCAGTCATGAAACGAAAGACGACATCGACGATGTGGTCTGCTATCAGCGATGCTCCTCGAGAGTTCTGCAATCTATTGAACTGGGCACTGTTTTTTGAAGATGGCCCGGTGGTGTCGCCTTGAGAACTGCATGCTTTCTCGTACGCCGACGCTTGGGGGTGAGAGCAGGAATGGGATGTTGCACTTGCTGCTGTGAGTCTTACAGGCCTAGTGTACGAGCAGGCTCTGCACCTTTGGCAGTCCAGCTTGACCCATGCAAACTTGGAACCTCGCAGGGACGACGAAAAGCCCATTGAAATCGAGTGCATCCAGCGCACATCTGGAAGCTTTTTAGTTTGGGATTGAGCAGGGCTTGTAGGCAGGAGCAAGCCGTGGGATCTCTCTCATGGGCCTTCTTCTGCAAGTCCGGGATCCTATGCTGTCTCGGTCCAGAAAAGGACAGGATCGCAGCTGGAAGTTAGGAAGCTGGGTCTCAGGTCGGTTCAGCGGCATATTTCATTGAAGTCTCGGCAATCTTCGGGGGGCTGTGCTGGTCCTTGAGCTTGTTTTCTGGTTGAAGACATCAGGGGGTCGCGGGATGGCCTCGGCGACGCTCCTTCTGAGACGGAAACGTTGAAAGGTGCCTTCTTTGACGATGATTGGCCGACGGCGTCACCTCGAGGCCCAGGCTTACGCGGGCGAGTCCGGCGATAGAATCTTCAGGGCGAGTGTAGCCGAAGGCCTGGGGGCCGTGCCCGAACAGAGTCATAGCACCAGCCACGCGCAGCCACGTAGACATCCAAGTAAGCTCGCTAGTTGATCCAAGTCCAAGCTTCCGGACGAATTGCCGGCCGTTGCACTTGTGGCCCTGAACCGGTATGCGATCCGAAATCCTTCGTCTCTATGAGGATGTAAGCTGCAGACGCGGATTGCCAAGCGCAGCATGCGCAGCGGACTGGGCTGAGAAGATCAGGGCCTGTCCGATGCGGCCGGGCCGACGCGCTGCGTCCTTGCTTGCGAAGCTGCTTGTGATTCCATCGTACTGACGACCCTGTCCCACTATCTCACCGACAAGACACCTGTGAAATAAAAGTCAACCAGCCGTCGGGTGGCGGTGGTCGCTGTACGTATGACCTACACTGAAAGACGTCAGGTCACGGAATGCAGTTGGTGATACGCTCTGCTGCTGAAGGCTCGGTTTTGACGGCGATGAGCCGGGGCCCAAGCTTGCAGGCGAGTCCGGGGATTTGTTCGGCTTGCGCAGTTCGGTTGAGGGCCTCATGCACGTACCCCAAACAAAGCCGCAGCACCAGCCAAAGCCGGGTTCATAAGAGGCTTGTTCATCCAAGAGAGTTCATCCAGTTGATCCCAGCTTGCAAAGGACTTGCCAATCATGCTTGCGGCCGGGTCTTGAAAGGCGTCGCACACGAACTGCAGGTCTGTCAGCCCGCATTGGGTGTCCAAGCTGCAGAGGGCGACTCTAGATCCGCGCAACGGACTGGGCTCGCAAGCGGCCTGGCCGACGCCTCGTTTCCTTGCTCGGGAGCCTCTCGTGAGTCCAGTGCTCTACTGACAGTGACGTGGACGCTGTCCCGCGAGGATATGCCGACGGCATCTCCTTGCGGCCAGACTTCTCCTAACCTAGCCGCCTTCCCCAGCTTCTGCGTCGGTTTTCCAGTCCTGGCATGATGGCAAGCACGGCTAGGCTGCTAAGCGCTGCATGGTGCTGGGAACGCCGTAGCTGGCGGGCGCTGCCTGCCGCGCCTGCCTTTGCTGCCGTGGACTCTGCCGCTCCGACTGCATTGTCCGGCTTCGAGTGCCGATACACCGCAGGCCTGTCTTGCCATGTCAAGGCACGCCGCAAGCTTGCGAGCTCGCCCGGCATCGCGGACGCTGGGACAACGAAGGACCATTGAAACCGACCGCACCCCGGACACCTCTTGGGGCTCCTTTCCAGACGCGCAAGCTGTGGGAAGTCAGTTCTCTTTGACGGCTCCTAGGGCCTTCTGCTGCAAGTCCTGGAGTCTGAAACCAGCTTCCTCTAGAAAGGCACAGCATCGCGGCTGCCAGAAGTTCAGAAGCTAGGTGTCAAGTCGTCTCGCCGACACACTGCCTGACTTGAACTGAAAGCGCGCCAATCTTCTGAAGGGCGTGCTGCTTGCTTGCGTTTTCCAGCTTCGATTGCGTTGACGTCGCGGCAAAACGTCGAATCAGAGACCAGAGACGTCGAATCAGAAACCAAAAGCGTCGAATCAGAGACCAGTCTCCGGCTGGTTTCGGCTGGTGCCGGAGACTGGTCTCTGATTCCTTCTCCTGATTCCGGGCCCTGGTCTCTGATTCGACCCTTCCTGGTCTCTGATTCGACCCTTCTGGTCTCTGATTCCGTTCCCCTGATTCGGCGCCAGGTCGAGGCCCAGGCTTACACGGGCAAGCCCGGTGACAGGCTCATGCAAAGTTCAGTCGAGGGCCTGGGGTCTTTGTCCCAAAAAAAGCACCAGGCCCGGCCTCATCAGAGACTGGTTTATGGGCGCATGGCTGTGTGCCTCTGTCCCAGAGGTGCGGCTCCAGCGCTCGAAGGGCTTCGCCGGTCTCAAATCGTGAGATGCACAGGTGTGGTGGCATCCTGCTGTAGCGAGAGTGAGTGTTGCCGAGGAGAGTGCCCTATGCCTCCTGGCTCTTCGATGGGTTCCATTTTCTGCACTCGTGGGACGATGACACGGTATTCGTCCAGTGATCGTCGTCTCCCGTCCGTTTCTTTCTCTGAAGAGCTGAGGCAGTCTCCTCTGCTTTTCCGGATGATCTCACGCGAGCCTCCCAGGGATGCTTGCCCCCAGGTGCTTTCCATGAAGGCAGGCATGAGTCCCGAGCTGCCCGCTCAAAGTCTCCTTGGCGTCGCCGCGGAGGGTGCCTCCGCAGATACGGCGCAGGCGACTCCAACACTGCGAGCTGCGTTGCCCAGCGTGCACAAGCTCCGTCCAGGCTCTCTAGGCTTAGGCGCATGCCCGAGGCAAGGAGCTTGATGGCTTTTGCGCGAGCATCGCAGAGGTGCTTCGCTGAACAGCTCTCCGGCCTTTGAAGCGCAGAACCTCTCCAACTCGGGCCGATGCGCCTCCTGCAGCTCTTTCGAATCCAAAGTGGCCAGCTCGACCCATGCAGCATGTAGGGCCGTAGGGATGCTGTACCAAGGCCTGCTTGCAGTTGCCGAGCAGTGCGCTCAGTGCCTTTACCTGCTGGTGGCTTGTCCATGTGCTCGCTCCTCTTCGAGATCCAATGCACCTGGAGGTCAACGAAAGCCATGGGGAGGAGAAGACAATCATCGTCTGGCGGTTGCAACCGACAGGCAGGCAATTCTCAACGTCGGGACGGCCGTCGGCAATAGACAGCTTGAGATTTCTTGGCATGGCCATGGTACAGCTGTATCGCCAGTGGAGTAAGCATGACTTTCACTGCAGTCGCCGTCGTCGTCGTCCTCCTCCTCCATTCTGCTCAGTGCACCAAGTGGCACAAGGATGTTTTGGTCACCGATCTGTCCAGACATCACCATCAGCCTACGCAGTGCGGGATGCTTATCTTCGGGCCGATTGCACGGCCTACGCGCCGTGGCCTTCTCAGGTCTGTGTTAGCTGCGGGACGCACTCCGGGTGTAAGCTGCTAATGCAGCGCCTGCCTGGCGACACCATGAAATGCGTGGTGGTGCAGATGTAGCGTCAGCTGGCACCTGCCGAGATCGCATCTGTATTCGCCCCCCGCGCCCTGGATGAGAAGACGAAGATGCAGGGCCTGAAGTCAGGGAGCCTGCTATTGGTCTTGATGCCACATCAGGCCAGCAGATGCAATGGGGTGTCCGGCAACTCGGGCCACCAGGACGGACATTTTTCCGGGCCGCTCTCGGTGCGAGACCTTCTGTGGCTCACAGCCTGCGCTTCGGACGCCGCAGATCCTTTGGCGACAATTCAGGGGCTTCTTGCAGCGAGTGCATCCCAGTTGTGCACTGGATCGCTCTTCTGCAAGCCTAGCCGGCACTCTGAACCACTTAAAGAGAAGATGCCTTCAACTCTAGGATGTCTCCTTTCCTCTGCAAAAAACACTCAGGAACTCTTCTCATCCCGAGCTCCATGGCACTTCTGGGATCAAGGGGCTCAGTCAGACCTCAATGTGTAAAGCCTGCAGGGTCTCACGAATGCCCAGATGTGAAGTTCGTCGTGCGGGGCGGGGTGTGCGCGCTCACATCCCTGTAGGTTGGAGAGTGCGTGCAGTTTCCAGCGCTTCTAGCGCGAGCCTGTGCTGTGCTGAGAAGGGCACCGGCTATGGTATAGCCACCCAAGATCACCCAAGTACCAACTCGATGCGCAAATTGAGGTTTGGTGGCTTTGAGGGAGCTGTCTTTGCACTCTGCAGGTGCGTTGAGCGATCGGACTTTTGTGCATTCTCATTTCCCTACATGCCAACACTGCTGTTGAAAGGGTTTTGTCAGTAGTTTTCTAGTTGTGGGCCGATAACAAGGACAGTCTTTCAAGGCAACACCCATGCCAAAACAGCGTGGAGGCCAGAAGTTCGGTCTTGCCTAGAGAAGCTGATCGGGCCACCAGTCAGTTTTCGGCCCTTGTGGCTTCGGTGTTCGCGAGACGCGAGACGGAAGTGCAGCTCTGTCAAACTACTTGTAGCAGGTCACTTTCGTAGGGCGAGTGCGTTTCACCCCGAGGCAACATCCCCACTTGCCCTCCCGGCAGCCTTGGCAATCGCAGCACGATGGCTGGATCGTATGGAATCCCGAGCTGCAGATGGCCGTTGTGGGGCCCATCACGCCGGTGCGTTCCGAGCGGGGGGCTTAATGCAGATTCTGGGCATCCCATGCACGGTGCAAGATGTTCGCTTGGATTTGGGCCTCCGTCTTGCTGTCTGGTCGTGTCCGTCATCTGTCGCCAGCAACCTGAACGCCGCCGAGCGCGGAGCTCAGAGTACTTTAGTCAGATCTTGCCCAGCCACCCAGGTCTACAGCCCGTCTTCGCCTCTCGTTCCTCGCGCTCCTGGAGGTCAGCAACGGATCCATCCGTTCTTCCCTGCTTCGTGCATCTTTGAGGGTCCGGCTTCTGCCTTTGCCGCTGCCCATTCGGACCTTCGCTGCTGGGCCAAGAAGAGACTGCCGGCATCCAGCCCTTTCGTAGACCGGTGCCAGCTCGGCGATTCGAGGCTTTAGAACAGGGGCCCCACTTGAGAAGGCCAGAAAGGCTGGATGCGCTGTGAAGGGTTGCTCCATGCTCCTCTCACGCCCGGTGTGTGGGACTTTTCAGGCTGTGTCTGGCAGATGGCCTGGCCGAAAACCAGTGCCAATGTTCCGCGCTCCCTGGAAGCTGACATTGCCCGAGTCGCGAGGATGGGCCGATGTCACCACGGCTTCCGCTTGAGTTGCCTCGGTTCTGGCACGGACACACAGGTGTAAAGTGCATGCAGGGAGAGGCCAGCCTTGCACCAATCTGGCCAAGACTTGCAAGACTTGGCTTCGAGGCTTCTGGCATGGATTGGAAAGGAAGTTGGTGTTCCAATCCAGGCTTCCAGAGTCGTTAATCGTATGCTCCCTGGGTGTTATCACCAACTCGCAACGGAGCCTGTGGTTCAATGTGAGGCCTTGTTGCAGGTACGAGTTTCCGGAGGACGTCCAGCGGCACGCGGCCCCGCGCCAGGCTTGTTCATGTGCTTCAGTACGCCATAGTCCATCAAGAGCACTTGTGCGTCGTCAGAAGCGAATCTGAGGCAGAGCGCAGCCCACCATGTGCAAAGTCGGGTTCAGGGATTGAGGAATAGCCAGCTGTAAGCCGTGCTTGGATAGTCCCAGGCTAGACAGGTATGGGTTTACAGATGCAAAAAGCTGAAGAAGCTAGGTTTCAAGTCGTCTCGCCAACATCGTGCACGGCCAGTTTTCAGCTCTGCTACTCGGGAGTTGTGGGCGCTGTTGCAGTCGGCACAGTTCTACGAGGATTGCCCGATGACATCACCTTGAGGCCAGATCGCCTTCAAAGGACAACGACACAGTCCGGGAACCGTTTGCTGTCCCTTGCCGCGGTGAAAGTGAATCCTAGCATGCTGGCAAAAGCAGCCGCATCCTTGAATCTACCACAGGGCGCCCAAGCCTGGAATACAAAACCCGTGACCCAGCCACGGGTAGGCTCGGTAGTCTGTTTTGGATTCTGCGACATGAATCCACTCGAAACGGAGCCCGTGGTTCAACGTGAGGCCTTGTTGCTCGGACGAATTTCCCGAAGGATGTGTTGGTCATTGCTCAGGCTGCATTCAGAAAGGCACACGGACGAGCTCAAGGCCGACTTTCAGCGGTGCTCCCCAGGAGTTCTGCTCTCCATTGCACGTCGCGCTGTTCTACGAGGACGGCCCCATAGCATCACCTTGAGGCCAGATCGCTGTGCTCGACACCCAGGCTTGCGTGCAAGTCCTGCGAGTCCGGTAACTGTGTGCCCTTGCTGCGGTGGATCCTGGTGTAGGGGCAAGAGCAGGGCACGCGGCCCCACGCCAGGCTTGTTCACTTGTTTCTAAGCTCAGCAGGCGACGTCAAAAGACCGTCTGAGGCCGAGTGCGGTCGACGATTTTTGGGTTTGAGGCTGTCTGCGGGGCCGTGAACCGTACGCTAGCTTTAGGAAGCCGTGCCTCATCCCAGGTTAGAAAGGCATGGGCTCACAGATGCCACAAGAGGAAGAAGCTAGGTCAGCTAAGTTTCAAATCGTCTCGCCGCATCGTGCCAATCTTAAAGCCCATCTGATCCAATCTTGCGGAGGACGTGCTGGTCATCGCTCTGGTATCGCAGTCCTGACAGGGAGCTCACGCCCTGCTTTCAGCTGTGCTCCCCAGGAGTTCGGCACTTTGCATGTTGCACTGTTCTACGAGGACGGCCCCATAGCATCACCTTGAGGCCAGATCTCTTTCCTAGACATCGCCTGGAGCGCTTGATCCTGGTATAGGGGCAAGACCAGCTACATGGGCCTTGCGACCCGCGACGTTCAAAGTCGGGTTCTGGGGTTGAGGTGAGAATAGGTGAACCGCGCGCCAGCTTTTAGGAAGCTGTGCCTCATCGTGCCTGTTTGATTGTCCCAGGCCAGACAGGTATGGGCTCACAGCTGCCAGGAGGTGAAAAAGCTAAGTTCCAAGTCGTCTCGCTGGCGTCATGGCTGGCTGAAAACGAACTCGATCCAAGCTTCCGGAGGACGTGCCGGTCACTGTGCTTCATCCCAGTCCTGAAAGGCACAAGGACGAGCTCACGGCGTGCTTTCTGTGGTGCTTCCCAGGAGTTTTGCGCTCTGTTGCCTGTTGCACTGTTCTACGACGACAGCCCCATTTCATCACCTTGAGGCCAAATCGCTTTCGGGCAAGTCCGAAAATTTTCCTAGATGTGAACACGTGTAAACTCGCTTGTTTTCGTGAAGCGAAGCCTCTTGAAACGCAGATGCCGCAAACTCCGATTCTCCTACCTCTTGAGCGAGACAGAAGGCTGCCAGACCGTACGCCGCACAGCATCATTGCTTTCAGCAGTAAAGTAACAGCGGCGCATGTTCAGAATACTTGGGGCCATGGATGCTGCACCTGCCCTCTAAGCGTCGAGGCTGAGAGACGAGGCCACCGGGGCAAGGAAGAGAGCGGCGCTTTTCCGAAGGTGTGCGGAGGCGGGAAGATGTTGAAGTCATATATGGCTTCCACGCTGCGTAGCACGGAGGCTTCGGCACCCAGTTCGAGTTATCTAGCTCCCCGTGCAGTCGTGGGTCAGCAACCGTGCTATGGAAGCATCGTGTGCGCGCTACAAGGTTTGGGCAGCCCCTGTGGTGCAAGATGGGCACAGCGCCCATCAAAGTGCACGTCGAGTCAGTCTGCCATTGGACATCTTTGTAGACGACGTGCTGTCGTGTATGCTAGCAGGAGCTCCGCGGTGCTTAGACCAAGCTCGCCTCCTAGTGGTTGCATGCCTCGCATGAAGTATTTCCAGTCTGCAGCAGTCCGGCTTCTACAACATAAGCCCTCGCAGCTCCAAGCTAGTGGAAAGCTTGGCATGCAGACCGTTGAGCCAAGATCGGAAACACTGCGATCAGAGTAGGTGGGCTGCTGTCATCGCGACAAGCACTTCCTTTGAGACTCAAATGCACCCATCTTACTGAAGATGATGCAATGCACCCTTCAGGTATTCGTGTACTCTTTCACACGAGGCCTATCTATTGCACCATAACGCGCGAACCCCTGTGAACAGTTCATGTCTACCCAGCAGAGTCCAAACTTGAAGTGCCGCAGCCGTCGATTCACATTTCCAAAGTCGATCCAGTCCAGTCGAGTCCTTATAAGTCTTCAGTGCCACTGGTAGAGTCTCCTGACTTTACGCCCTGGGCTTGAAATTATGGGGATTAGGGTTCGGGATAGGCTATCTCGCACTCGAACCCCATGTTTTTGCTTGGGATGCGAGGAAAAATGCATCGTTCGTTTGCCTGTTTGGAATGGAGGGCACAGGGCAAAGAAGTTCCTGCAGGGTTGCTTCGAAGTGGGGGGCATCTGGGCCTTGTCAGGCATGACTCCCAGCTACAAGCTGCATGTGGCAAGCAGCGATGTGCACTTGATATCAGCCGCCCTTTCTCCGAGAAGGTCCAGTCACGGGATTGAACGTTCACAGCCATGTCCCAGGGCCTGAGACGCCAGGTCGTTTAGGCTTTCTGCTTTCACCTACAAAGGTTTCAATGCCTGCCAGGAGACGTGGCAGCCCATCCCACCCTGTCCAGCGAGCGCCTGCCTGGACCCTCTGCAGGCACCTGCCGCCGCCCGACTTGGACATCTCGGTGCTTCGTGAGGGCGCAAGTCCCGAATTTGACGTCCCCTGTGGCCGGCGGGTCCTCGCCAGTTTGGAGTTGGCAGGGCATGTTCCATGGGAATGAAGGTCAGGTTTTCGGGCTGCTGCTACTGATGACCTTCGAAACCAACGGAAAGGAAGGGTTGGCCCTGGCGCACTGAAGGGCTATGACGGCTATGGCTGTTTGCCTACCTCGAGGCGCAGTTCCGCGTCCTTTGTTTCATGCTAGTCCCTTGTTGTCGTGGTGCCTGGCTTTGGTGGGAGGCCTCCGATACTGCCCTTGCCGACGGGCCTGCCGGGAACCACCGGGGGCACAAGCGGTGGCTGTGGCGTTCCAGCCGAGACTTTTCGAGAGCTCCGCTCTGCTTTCGGGCGTCGCTTGCCATGTCGTTCACGCTTGATGCCTAAGGGCTCCGTCTGGCAGAAGCCTTGCAGCAACGGCTCGAAGCTCCTGTCAGCGTTTGGGTGGCCTTGGGTTTCAGGGTTTTAGTCGGGCGGCTCTCATGATCTCGACGTATTGTCAAAGACCCGGCGAGCGAGCGAAGTGAGAAAAAGGCTTCACTCGTGCAAGAGCGGTCTTGAAGCTTCTTGCTATGGTACCTGGAAGAATGCAGGCTGCGGATCTTCGGAGAGTTCACACTGAAATTGAATCGGTTCGTCTTAGAGAGGGAGCTTTCCAGTATAGTAATGTAGTGTTTCCGCAGTCTAGTTGCGAATTATATTAATCCGCACGCCTGGTACACATGCTTGGGTTCTTGCGTTAGGAGTACAGAGAATTGGCTAGTGTGTCCGATGGAGTCCACGAGGCGCAACCGGTATTCCGGGCTTGTTTTGTTTGCTGTCGTGTCCCAGTTTTTACACAGTCCCGGTGCGCCGCACGCCCTCAGGAGAAAGCGAGGTTGTGAATCCCTATGCATTGGCCGCTTTCGCTTCGAAACGTGAGAATCCCGCCAGTACATGGGTCATGAATCCGCCACGCCAGAATTGTGGTCGTGTCTTGCATTTTGGTCCTGATGTCTTGGTCCTGTCCTGGTGATCTCTTGGCAATCTCCCGCTAGTATACTTGGTTTTCAGGGGTCTGCTGGTGGTACTGGTGGTCTTCTAGTGGTCTGTTGGTGGTCTCATGGGGTCTCCTCGTGGCCTTCTGTGGTCGTCATCTCATCCTGGTGGTCATCCTGATGGTCCTGGTGGTCATGAGCGTTTGGTCCCGGTGGTCGTGGTTGCGGATGTCTTGGTCGCCGTGGTGGTCATGGTCGTAGTGGTGGTTGTCATGGTCGTCGTGGTGCTCTATCACTGTTTGCGGATCTACACTGGCCGAAAATCGGCGAACGAGTTCGAGATCGGCGTCCAGAAGGATGTGGATGACGAAATCGCAAAGGACCAAAGGGGGGCGATGGGCGACTGGATCCGAAGACGTTGGGACTCGACGGATCCCGAAAGAAGTGGGCAATTGAGATCTATGAGGCGTTTATCCCCACGTACTGGAGAGTCGTCTTGAAAACTCATCAAAATTCCCGAAGCCATCTTCATTCACTCCGAGACCGCTGGCATGCAAGTTGGAGTATGTCCCTTGGCACACGCGACCATGCTGGTGTCTGTGCCATTGGCCGGAAGAATGGCAGGGCTAAGAAGCGAAGGGGAGGTAAGACGAAAGGCGGGAGGTTTCCCGGCGCAGGCCGCATTCCGTGCCAGCGCAACAATCAAACAACTCAGACGTCCTAGAACCCTCTGTCCTAAAGCCCAGTACTAAAGAGATCAACTCTCGAGATCCGTGCCCCTTTTTCGGCTGTTCAGTGCTGTTCTCTACTGACTCTACTGCTTGGTGGTTCTATGCTAATTCTATCGAAGACTTGTCCGACGCCGGGCCCGTCAAAGAAAGAGAGTATTAGTTACATGTTGCTCGGCTCCGCGGGTGGTTTGCAGGCATGGTGTGTGACACTCCTTCGCGATACCAGGCGGCTCTTGAATCATCCATGGCAATGCGACGATGTCACGGTGACACTTGCAAGATGAAGCGGTATTGCTAGGCCCAGCAGCATGCAATATCAATACCTGTGAGTCTTCTACGGAGCGCATGTATGTTCGTTCGACCGTTGTAAACTTTCCCATGGGCTTTCATGGTCATGGACTGTTGCCTGCAGCTCGATGACGGGTGAGGCCTCGGCTTCGCAAGAAGAGACAAGACCTGCAAAGGCTTCTTTCGATTCCTTGAGCTTACGGCATGCACTCATCTTTGTGGCTTCTGATTCGAGTTTGTTGCAGTTCAAGGCAGCCCACCCGCTCAAATCCCAACCCCGAAGGTGAGTTGGGACAAAGGGCGCGCATGTACATGAGGCGCCGCTAGAGTCCGCCAGAGGGACCGGAGTTGGCTTGGCTTGTTGTGAGTTTGTGCAAGCCCCGACAGATTTGTTTTTTCCTCACATTCTCCTACTAACCAACTTCTCTAGCTTGCCTCTCTCAAATCATCGTGTCGCTTTCGAGCCGAGCGGTTTTCGCATTTGTTGGTTTCTTTCGGCCGGCTATGCTTCTTTTCTCGAATCTTACAGTCCCTTTCGACGGGTTTGCCCCTCTTTCACAAGTGCCCCCGGTAAGGATGAAGCTCCTGTACTGCGCTGTGTGGGTGTAAGATGGTGTGGGAGTGGGAGAATTGAGGGTTCGGACGTATGCTATCTCACTAGCACCTGTTTCGCTTCAGGCATTCCCTGCTTCGCTCGGCGCCCTCCTGACAGCAGGCTTGCTGTCGCGCAGGCGCGGGAACGGTCGGTTGCACTCCATGGAAGCCAGGCGTTTAGGCATCTGCCGCTGCTTCCGTCCTGGCAGGTGCAGTTGAATTTTGAGGACTTGATGGCCTGGAGTGTGAAGGCTCAGACCGAGGCATACTCATGATTCGCTCCGAGTGCGCGGGCCTTCACCTGCCGTCAAAGGTCCTGGCCATGGTCGGGTGAACAGGCAAACCCGAGTGGTCTTGCCCCACTTGCGAGCCAGTCGCATGTTGCGAGGAGGTCCCGACGGGTCCCATCGTCAGTTCCAGGGTTTCATTGCTCGCCGCGATATGGCATCTGATGGATGAGTCCCGTTGCGTGCGTCGAATGCTTAGAAGCCTGCTTGCTGGGTTCAGAACAATCCGGCCGCTATGTGCCCACACATAATCATCGCTAAGTGCCGGCCTTACTCTTCTACGCTCCTTTGCCCTTAAGGGCTGTTATTATTGAGATCCTGCGAGTCTGCTTGGTGTCAGCTGCTTCAGCCTTGAAAATTTTGTGCAGTGTTTGCAGCAGTCCGCCGGACGGATTGAATCGTTGATCTTCGGGTCGAGTGCACCGCCTCCCTGCGTGGCGAAGTGATGGGCGCGCCTGTGCGGCTCGAAGCACTGGTTCAGTTGGAGGTACCAATGCAGGGCGCCCATGGCAGCACTATCAAAAGTGGCGTGCTGCAGCTGTAGGGTCAGCTGATGTGTGATCAGCTATGGCCAGGACTGGGTGGTGATTCCGTATACGCTGAACGGACGCAAGGTCGTGCCCTGCAAGTCTTACAGCCCTTCTTCCGGAGTTGTAAGCCTCCGGGGCAACGTTGTGGCTATTGGTACTTGGTGCGCAAATGAAGCTGGAGGTCTCATTGCACAGGACTGGGCACTGCTGAGCCCGTGGCAAGCAGCCTGCTGCACACTGGATTCTTGGTCACAGTGGCATCTCCCGGCTACGGCGGGTGCTCCTGTTCAGGTGGATTGAGAGTCCACATTGGCTGTTGGACGCAGGGCCAGCCCGCTCCTAACCACCCAGCGGCACCACGACACCTCCTGAAATTTGCCGCGCGACCTGCGCATGGAGTTGGAGCTGACGAGCCACCCGAAGATTGCTGGCACTTGCAGGAGGATTCGCAGTGCATCAGTGCCCGGCGCAGGCTTGCACCCCCTGGATGGGGAATTCACGGAGATCCTCGAATCATATCGAAGGCATGACGGCTGTTGGTTTAGCCACGTGAAGGTGGCGATGGCGGCGTCGCAACAGCGGCAGGGTAGCTGTGAATGTTCTCATCTTTCGGGGCAGTGCCGGTGAGTTCGTTGGACTCACGGTGGGGAGTCGGGCAATGACAGACCACAAGACAAAGGCCTGCCAAAGAGCTCAGGCGATAACCGGCCTCGGCGAAACAGCCAATTCGGGTTGCCCCGGACGACCGTCACGGCGGGATGCTTCCGGGATATCGCTGAGTCGGCTCGCCTCAGCGCACATGAAGCAAGTCGAACTTCGACTGCTCAGTCTCGTCCTCCTCGTCGTCTTCCCTCAGCAAATATAGCGAAGGCATGCAGCTTTGGAAACCCGCGAACTGTCAAGGCTTCGGAAGACAGGCTGATGCTGATACCAAGACACAGCTCCTCTTCAGGCCAGGCGCTTCGCCGAGCAGCTCTCCCGCCTTGACTCGAAAAAACTCTCCGACCCGGGGCTTTGCGGATCTGCTCTTTCGGATTACATGGGGCCCGGAAGGGCCAAGTCAACTGGTCCACCGTGTAGGGGCGCTGTACCCCAGGCTCGTTGGCGTTCCCGAGCAATGCGCCCTTTGCCTTTACCTACTCCTGGCTGGTCCATGCCATCCCTCCTCATTGCAGTCGAGATGATTATCTTCGTCTGTCCGCCGGACGGATTGAATCGTTGATCTTCGGGTCGAGTGCACCGCCTCCCTGCGTGGCGAAGTGATGGGCGCGCCTGTGCGGCTCGAAGCACTGGTTCAGTTGGAGGTACCAATGCAGGGCGCCCATGGCAGCACTATCAAAAGTGGCGTGCTGCAGCTGTAGGGTCAGCTGATGTGTGATCAGCTATGGCCAGGACTGGGTGGTGATTCCTTATACGCTGAACGGACGCAAGGTCGTGCCCTGCAAGTCTTACAGCCCTTCTTCCGGAGTTGTAAGCCTCCGGGGCAACGTTGTGGCTACTGGTACTTGGTGCGCAAATGAAGCTGGAGGTCTCATTGCACAGGACTGGGCACTGCTGAGCCCGTGGCAAGCAGCCTGCTGCACACTGGATTCTTGGTCACAGTGGCATCTCCCGGCTGCGGCGGGTGCTCCTGTTCAGGTGGATTGAGAGTCCACATTGGCTGTTGGACGCAGGGCCAGCCCGCTCCTAACGACCCAGCGGCACCACGACACCTCCTGAAATTTGCCGCGCGACCTGCGCATGGAGTTGGAGCTGCAGAGCCACCCGAAGATTGCTGGCACTTGCAGGAGGATTCGCAGTGCATCAGTGCCCGGCGCAGGCTTGCACCCCCTGGATGGGGAATTCACGGAGATCCTCGAATCATATCGAAGGCATGACGGCTGTTGGTTTAGCCACGTGAAGGTGGCGATGGCGGCGTCGCAACAGCGGCAGGGTAGCAGCAGCACCATCCGCAGCTGAAGTTCACGAATTCACTTCCGCGAATGTCATTGACCTCAGCAGGGGCCTATACCTAGACCAAAGCAGAAGACAGAAACAGTAGTGTCAATAGCAGCTTTATCTCATCCCTGACGCCCTGCGTGCAGCGCAAGCGCTTCGGTGCAATCCGGAAATATCCGGAAGAACTTCCCAAGACCAAACTCTCCAGTATTGACGGGAGGCCGGAGCGTGCCAAAGTCGCGATGAAGACCTCGACCACCCTGAAACATGATTTGAGAAAATCATCTGCATGGAGGACAAGGTCGAGCACGGGCACTGGGGCCTGTGAGCGTAGGTCTCTGCTGCTCTCCTAGGGCCTAAAGCTGAAACACGAAACGGAGTGCGTGTCTGTGAGGACCTTCTTGCGATTTGCGTGCACGCGGTCCACCAAGCCGGCGCTGCTATCATACTCTGCAAGGAGGTGCAAATTCATGCTCTTGAACTTAGTGGACTGACTCCCAACCCTAACATAAAATGAGTCTATAGAGGCTAAAGTCAACGCCGCTAGTCTCTTGTCAGGCCCGAGTCTAGCAGTGTGCAAGTCAGGCGAGGTCAGGTGCATGTCTGCAGGGCTTGCAGCTTAGCAGCGTGCTCTCTGGGTCCCCTGGGTGTGTGGCAAGAGAGAGCATCAGGGTCCCGGCCATAGGCAGCTTCGGGGTTCTTGTCCACATGAGGAATGCACCTCTATGGAGCTCAGCCAGGGAAAGCGTTATTCTCATGGCTGGGATAGATCTTGTCCGGTCGACAGGTCTGCGTTCGGAGCGGCCCCAAAATTGACGCAGGCTTTCTCCAGGCCAAACCTGGTTAGGTTTCGCCTCCGCACGCAGCTGACTCTCCGAAGTAAAGCTTTGAAGACTCGTCGCAGATCTACCGCGCCGGCTGCCCAGATCTTTGGTCTTGTGAGTTTCGATGGCTCTCTTTCCTCGGCCTCTTGCACTTTCGGCATGTCCCTGTCCCTTCCCTGCACCGTACGGCTGCAGTTGGCGCGACTTCACCTCCGTCGCTTGGAGTGCTGCATCGAGTTGAGGAGCTTGTATTCTATAGACTACCGCTAGGCAAGGAGCCAGCCAGGAGCGGGTCAAAGCGTATGGGAGGAGCCTTGTTGGTTTTATATGCCACGGGGTTTGGGAGGAGTGTCCTCCTCCTGGTTTCGCCCGTGTGCCTTCGAACCTTCGATGTTTGGCGGAGTCGGAAGCACGTGTCTTCAAGTCATTACGCATTGCTTCTGATACGAGCAAGTGGGCAGTTGGGCGGTTGCAGAATTTCCCAAGCCATCTGCAGCTCGGCTTTGGGCGGTGCAAGGAAGCCCACTTCTCTTTGATAGGCGGTGTCGCCTGCTTCTCGGCCGGTCCGTGGGACTTTGTGGCTTTGGCCTCTTGGTCTTCGTACTCTCCGAGCGCGCGGCCCAAGAACCCCAGAGCCTTGCAGTCTCAGCGCCGTCTAACTGCTTGGGGCCTTAGGGCCTCAGGAAGCAGGCTCTTCCACTTCGACCGCCGCTGCGTGTCGACGGCCTTCTTGGAGCTCGAAGGCTAGATGGCAGCTCAGATCAGGCAATGCTTTAGGGGTTGGGACCTCGAGCGCGTCGGTGCAGGATGCCTTCGAAGGTCTGAGGGTAGTTCATGCAGGGATGTTCCATCGGCACCTGTGTCAACTCTCCTTTCCACAGCGCTGCTTGGCATGTCTCCGGGTCCGCAGCCGCAGTGCGGCGTTGCAGAGCCAAGAAGCGGTTGCCGACCCTTCTTCTGCATCAGCCTGTTGACCTGGGACCCTGACACGCCATGATCACATGAGGGACCTTCCGGGTTGTGGCGTTCGGGGTTCCGCTGTACGCGAGCGCACCTGAAAGTCCAAAATTTATCAACTGCGCATCCGTCGGACATCGGCAGATGCAACGCAGGAGGCCAAGCTGGATGCTAACGATGCGGATGCCGGCGAACAGGCCCGCAGGCATCACTTTAACTTGCAGTTTCTGATGAGGTTGAGGCTGAGGCTTCCGAGGTTCTGCCGTGCCGGGGGTCGGCAGTTGGCCGCAGAGAGGGCTTGACCAGTGCATGTTTGCACGACTTCGCTTTGTCTTGTCCCCGTCAGCACACCGGGCTGCAACCTCCGTGCGCTCATCTCAGCTTGCAGCAAAGGCAGCAGATGCAGCCAGCTTGTTGGTTGAGATCCCCTGCGTAAGGCGCAAGAGCTGTGGGGCAAGCTGGCGGAGGCTCGGTAAGGTCCTCCTCTTGGAGAAGCTTTCTCATGAAAGCTCCTATTGCCGGGCGCACTTCGGCGCTTGCTGGCTGGACTTGGCGAACCATGTGACCGCTGGGTTACGAGAAACTTGCCGGTGTGTCAAGGCTTGCAAAGTTCACCGACGGCCCAATCACCTCCTGGCAGGAAAGCGGCTGCACCGGGATGGCCATGTGGCCTAAGGAGTCAGACGCAGGTTATCAGAGCCACTGAGAGAGGTACGGGTGACACCGGCCTCGTCCAGACCACCAGCTGCTTTTTCGGATGCCGAACGGTGCAGGGTAGGACACAACACGGAAGCGACTTCACACGGCTTCTGCTGCCGGGTCTCGAGCTCCTCGTTTCTAAGCCGAGGTGTTCAGTGCAAACGGAGCCGGGCTGGAGCGCCGCTCCGCCTTTCGCAGATGCATCCTGGCGATGTCTGTCGTTGCGTGGAAGCTGCCCGTGAGTCCAGTGCTCTGACAATGATGTGGACTCTTTCCCACGAGGATATGCCGACGGCAGCACCTGCGGGCCAGATCTCCCGGCTTCTGCCCCTCTTGCAGGAGGCTAGGCAAGCACTTCTTCCTGCTCCGGCTTGCAGGCGCGAGGCTCTGTCGTGTAGGTCCTAGGTGGGTCATGGTCCAAGTGCCGTCGGACTCTGAAGGTTGCCAGGTGCAGGTGATAGACTGGCGCTGCGCACTGATAGAGTGCCGGCTCCACGGCATGCTGGGGTTCTTCCGCACGAGGGACTTGCACTGCCTGTCGTGGACACCGCGGCCGCGAGAAGCCTCTTGAACCCGAGCAAGCAGGCGACAGATATCTGAAAGCAGCGGCTGTGATTTAAGAGTGCCTCCAGGGCTCTGTTCCAGCCGCAGGCCCTGGCACAAAGCCCCTTTCAATGTCTGTCGGGCCTTCTTTTGCAAGGCCAGGCGTCTGATGCCTGCCTTTTCCAAGGAGGCACAGGCTCCAAGATGCCAGAAGGTTATCAAAAGCTAAGTTGGAGGACCTATCACCTACATGCCTGAGTGTGCCCGATCAAAATGAACCCGACCTACACCAAGCTTCCGTAGGACGTGCTGGGCATTGCATGTTGCTGCACGGCAGTCCATGTCGCTTATTCTGCAGGCTGCTTCCATGCAGAGGAAGGCTCCAGCTAAGTTCCCTTTCTCAAATCTTCCTGGTCTGGTTCAGGAGGTCGTCAAGGTCGTGTCGCACGGGCAAAGTCTTTTTGGCCAGCGCTGTCCAAAAAGGCGCCGTGTTTCCATGTGTTCCTTGCATCGCAAATCTGGCCCGAGGAAAGAAACATCCTGAGATATCGCTGGTGCCCTTGCGCACCCTCACGGCCCTACGGGCGGGCAAATGACAACGAGAAAGTCGTGACGGATGCCATGACATTGCCCAAAAGCACAAAGCGTTCTGGGAGAAGTTCGCTGCTGATCTAGACAGGTATCACTGCCGAACTTCGCGAGGCTTCTGGCAAGCACAGATTGGGGCTTAGTGAACAAGTCCACCGAGCCACGCATCATGTCTGCAGTGCTGCTCAAGCTTCCTGAGCCCCTGGCACCTCTGAAGCCTGCACTGAGATGCGGGGCTTTATCCTCTAAGCTGCGCATACAACAACACAGCAAAAAGCCGCAAGTGTGCGAGGCTCTGACAAGTTTGAGGTCACCATGTCTCACATCCCAGCGTGTCGTGCCCGATCCAGGAGCTCTTCTCAGCAATAATCCCTCTATCCACTGCGGTTTGCAGTTCAGACTAAGAGTGTTTGTAGGGCTTTTCTCCAGGCGCCCCCGCATTCCCCTTTGAAGGTCCGTCGGGGCTTCTTCTTCAAGGCCAGGCAGTTGATGCCTGCGTTCTCCAGAGAGGCACAGGCTCCAAGATGCCAAAAGGTTATTATCAGCTATCAACGGCTAAGAAGACCTATCACAGAAAGCATGCCAGAGCTGAGTCCTGAATATACTCCAAACTTCCGGAGCGCGTGCCATTTGCACGGCACGAAGACGAGCTCACCTCGACATTTTCGTGCTGTGTTGACACGTGGGCGTGGCTTTCCGAAAACCGGCCGACGGAATGCCTTCAAGCTAGATCGCATTCGCATGCGCGGAGGCCTGCAGGCGAGTCAGGGAACTGGATTCGGTTTCCTTTACTGCTGTGGATCCGGCTCCGCACCTTCGGCAGTCCACCTGAAGGCCTGGTGCCCGTGCCAGCAACTCACAGCACCGCATGTTTGTCGAAGCACGCGCGTAATAGTAGTCCATTGGCAGTGGCCTGGCCAAGAGGCTGCCAGGCCACTCGAAACCGAGCGCATGGCCAAACGCAGGGGTTGAAAGTTTCTGTGCCGCCCTGTTCTGGAAGCCTTTAAGAAACCGAGCCCTGGGACTGTCCCTCGGGCCTTCTGCAAGGCCTGGGGTCTCATGCCTTCGAAAGCACGGGAAGGCAGCCGCAGGACGTAAACAAACCACATTTTAAGGCTTCTTGCGTTTCATCCCGCGTGAAGTTGACTGCCGGACCAGAGGCGCTGCAGGTCAAGCAAGCTTGCGTGAAGCGGATGAGGTCGAGCTCATTCCCTGCTCGCAGCAATGCTTTGTTGTGCTGGGCAGTGTGTTATGCACACCTTCTCATGCGCCGAGGCTTGCCGGCGCGTCCGGCAGCTTGATCTTGAGGCCCTTGCGGCTCTGGATAATTGGAGTGGTGCCCGTGCCGTCATCCGTCCTCAAAGCCGGCCTTGTAACCTTGCCCACAGTGGCGCGATAGAAATCCACAAGAAACCGAGCGCACAGCTCAATGCGGGGGTTGAGAGTGTCTGCCCAGGTTTGTTTTCGAGGCAGGTTTTAGGAGCTTAGGAAATCGGGTGCCTTTCACAGGACACGGAGCTTTCTTATATGCAAGACCGCGGGTTTGATGCCTGCCTTGTCCAGACAGGCACAGGCTCGCAGATACCATAGACTGAAAGACACCCCACCTACATTATGCCTGACTTGAGGTGAGCCTATTGAAATCTTCGGCGGGACGTGTCATCCAAGGCATGAAATCAACCGAGAGTACTTCGCTCTGTTAAGTTGGGCACTCTGTTATGAAGCTGGCCCGATGGAATGCCTTGAGTCCAGACTGCATTCCCTTGAGCCGAGGCTTTCAGGAGAGTACGGGAGTCTTATTTTCTTGCCCCTGCCGCTCTGGATCCTAGCATACGAGCAGGCTTTGCGCCTTGGGAGCAAAGTCACAGCACCAGCCGCGGTTGGCGGCTTGTTGAGTTCCCTGCTTGTCCGAGAAGTCAGCTCGCCGCATCTTGGCGCACGGCTGATCTCCCGGATTGAGAGTGTCTCTGCGGCTGTTTTTCATACAGGCCGTAAGAAGCCGTGCCTGTGCCCTGTCCGGTGGGGCCTGATGCCGGCGTTCTGCAGACAGGCAAAGGATGGAAACTCGCAAAAGTTGACAAGCTAGGTTTCAAGGCGTCGCCTCCTTCAGCTCCTTCAAAAAGACGCAAGCCTGGAGAGGAGAAGAGACCTCTCCCTTCTCCTGCACCTTACAAAGTCAGAGCTTGAAGTGCCGTACCATTCGATTCGCAGTCCCAAACCCGAGAATGTCTAGTGGAGTCTTTGTCCAAGGACAGAAAGTCGCACCCTTACTGGTACCTCAAAGGTTCTTTCGCAGTTAGCCCACATGCGTGCCACGTGTGCACCATAAAGTCCACAAGCTCGGAAATTATGCTTCAACAAAGTTGCACCGACTGAGCCTTGTTTGTTCCATGCGCCGTGGCTTCCCCGCCAACGTTTTCAGCCTGCTGCGCGGACTGGAACGATCTTGAAGATTGGTCTGAGACGGCGTGATTTGAACATCAGGAAGTTCCGAAATTCACCGGACCTTGGCAGTGTCGGGAAATAACTGCTGCATGTCGTTCTTGCCCTTCGTTTTCTATTTACCTTACCCCCCTCTCAGAAATCTCGCTCGGCGTTGCGGCCATTTTGCGCTGAAAACTCCTCACGGGTGCCTACCCAATACCGCTTCTTCATGTCTGCAACTGTTCTCCGAGGCTGCTGCCAGGAAGTGCAGGCCATCGAGCTGAGGGTACGACTTTCCGACACTTCCAGCCGTGGGTTTTTGACAAGTCTGAAACTGGTGCCCTCAAGTCTGCACTGCCTGTGACATCCAGGCTGTCCATGGCCTTGGGTGTTCAAGTCTGAGCCTATGCGTGGGACATAAGCTTTGTAAGCAGATGATGATCAAGGTGACGCCAGCTCGGGGGGAACGGCTATGATCACGAAGATTTCGCTGGGCATTCATTGCAAGGCCATCCTGATCACGGGTTTCCCACTCCGAAGATCTGCAATTGGGCTCCCCAAAATTGCACAAAAAGCGACGCTCCGCTTTGTGATGCCTACTCCGGCAAAAACATGTTGATCTTGGAATCGAGCGCATCCTCAAGATCAGGCATGAATTTTCAAGATGTTGTCACAGGAGGGCAGCGTCAAGACTGTTCTGTGATGTGAACATGTTCCTTTCAGGAAGGGGCTCGGCTCGGCCACTTTCCAATGTTTGACTTTAGTCAGAGACACTGCTAGCTTCTCTGGACTTTGCGCGCTAGGCTTGAAAGTATGGGTCAAGGTTGATCGGGAGTCAGACTACCCAACCTCTCAGCCCTGTACGTGTTTGGCGTGCGCGGCAAAGTTCATCGTACGTGAGAAGCTCCCGCATCGTTGCTTCAAGCTGGCAGGCAGCTCGCCCCTTTGTTGTTGAACTCCAAGCTTAGTGTGGCAAGCAGCGATGTGCACTTGATATCAGCCGCCCTTTCTCCGAGATGGCCCGCTCACGGGTTTGACAGTCCGCAACCCTGCCCAGGGCTTGAGACACGACCAAGTGGTTCGGACATTCTGCTTTCACCTACGAGGATTTCAGAGTGTGTTACGAGACGTGGCAGCCCATCGTGGTCTGTCCAGCGAGCGGCTGCTTGGACACGCTTCAGGCATTTGCAGCCGCCTGACTTGGACGTCTCCGTCCTTCTTCGTGAGGGCGCATGCCATGGCCGTCCTCCCACGAAGGCACTGTGAAGCTTAGAGTTGGCCAGGTTCGTGAGGTCTGACCCTTACAGTCCATCGTGGCTCTTGTTGCTTGCGTGCTAGGCGTGCTAGATGCAATTCCGTGCCTGCTGTGCTTCGCCCATGTTGCCATTGTCGTGCAGGGCTTTCTCGGGAGAACTCCACCGACACCGCCCTGGTCCACGGTCCTGGGAAGCACTGCAAGCGCTTTTGGATACCCGGCCGTGAATTGTGCAGAGATCCGCTTTACCTGCGGGAGTCGCGCAGGATGATCGTTCTCGAATCGTTAAGGCTTTGGTAGGTCCCACGGCACCGGATGCTTGAACATGGCACCCCCTATCGTGGATGTGTCAGCGCACGCATACCTTCGAGAATGGGAGGAATGCTCGCAGAAGTATAAACTCTGTCCCTTCGGGCCACTGCGGTTTCATCCAGATTTGGATATAAGACATCCGATGAGATTGCCAGGTTGTTATCTGGTCATACCCAATAGCAAGAAGGAAAAAAATCCTTCTCCCTCTCTCTCTCTCTCCCCTTCTATCTTTTTTATATATATAAATATGCTTGAGAAATAAACTTATTAAGAAAATTAGAATCAGATAGATATTATATTTTTATTTTCATATAATTCTAATCATCATATTAATTTTATATTCACAAAATTTTTTATAATTATAATTTTATAGAAGACGAAGAATAATATATTCTTTGATACATAATAACATCGATTATTCAATATGAATTGAATTGAAAATTTGATATTTATTATATAGAATTTGATTCATAATTTCTGAATTTTCATCTTAATTTTTTATTAAAAACAGAAAAAGAAAAATAATTATTATTATTATTCTTATTCTTATATTCTTCACTATATAGAATAATCTTTTATGGAGCTTCGAATTATTTGAGATAAATATTTTCAATATT